>PVKE010047957.1:0-11752 GCA_004027555.1 Craseonycteris thonglongyai | reverse complement strand
GAGGCAAGGTAGTTTTTGAATGGCTAAAATTGTGCTATGCTGTGCATTTTTAGCACACTTTGGTGCTTCTTTTTTTCTTCCTTGGGCCTTAGGAATAGAAGTAGAAGCTGATTTATGAGTTGAGAGTCAGTGCAGAGTGTCAAATTTCTATAATGAGATTATATATTAAATCTAATGACGGGAAAATATGCTTACCCAAACCAAATGACAGCACCATGATTAAACAACTCACGATCCCTTGATGGATTTGTTTAGACCATATAGCAGCTACAGCGACCACCTCTTCTCCTAGGTTTGTGATCAATTCTGTAAAATGAAGATTTATGTCTTTTATTATTCTGATAGCATAACAATATGATCATAGAAGCAAACATGAACAAGATGGAACTAGTAAGCCAAGTGATACATTCTGGATATTGTGGAGGTTTGTTTAGATTAATCACCTATGTCACATTTTATGGTGACTGCTGACTTCCTTGTAGCAATACAGTTATGCACCTCTATTTATCTTTTATCTTAGATTTTCAAGGTACATATTTGCAAACACAAGCATGAAGCATGCACACCCACACACCCACATATGTATCAACACACAAAGGTATGACTTTATGTCCCATCTCGTGGGTGACAGTGATTTAAATGGGTGTTGTCCACACAGCAAATACGCGTTCAATAAGACTGGTTTCTGACAATAACTTCACATTGCTAGAGCAATGGAGAGAGTATTATCAAAGGCATGAGTAGTAATTGGACTTTTACAGGATTAATATGTGAAAAGCTTGATAGTTCCAAGCTCTAACCACTCTACTACCATCACCACCACCCATTCTTAGAAGAGAAAAGAATAAATAGAATTAGTAGTCATTGGTCCTGTGGAAAACAATTTCCATGAATGAAGAAAATCATATATGTGGTATAATTTGAAGATTCTATTTCCCCAAACTTCCATCCATTCCCACCTCATCTTCATTTTCCCATTTTTGCCTAAAATTCCACTATCAAAGAGTCATTTCTTTTATCAAACTTTTTGTCCCAGCTATAATAAAATGCAAATATTAGGGGGTTATGTCATTTATACCCTCTCCAAATAACTATTTTCAGATCCTATCTCTCTGGGAAGAATATGATAGAAATGGCATGATTAAGGGGCATGGAAAGAAGAGAGAAAGGGTGAAAGAATGTATCTAGAAGAAAAAGTTGTTATGTATTTATAGTGTGCTTTTGCCCAGAGCTGTCATCTGAAAGGGAGTAATGGCTGACAAATGTGATTTTCTCTCTGTAGCTTCCTCCACTCACTTTTAGTTGTGCCGCTGCTGTTTTCTTCTTTAATATTCATGCATTTAAGGTCTGTGATCTGTAACTAAGACTTCATGGTATTTAGCGTTGCCACATGCAGATACACGTTTAAGGGCAACTCCATTAAAGATCATTTTCTCCTGGAGCATTCTGTGCTCTCTGGCGGTGTTTATCACCTAGCATTTAGTTTTGATCCCGGTAATGTATGCAGAGTCCAAGACATCCCTTTATCACTCTGGTTCTGCTGGGAGTTGGTTTATGTTGTAAAACAGGGGACATGGGAAAGAAAGAAGCCAGAGGGGGACAGAGTTGCATATATATATATAGTAACCCATTGAGATAAAATAACGCCAGGGAACTAGACAATTAGGGTTGGATATAGATGGATTTCTTCCCTTCAGGACTGTCTATTTGGAGCCAATTCTGGCTGACAACAACCAACTGCCTACTGCAGGATTCTGACTGGGTTCTGATTTCTCTTACTCCATGAAATGAGATTAGCTTAAGCTACCATTGTCCCTCCACACACATCTCTAAGCCTAAGGTGTATTCTTAGAAGTTCTGATCATGGGGTGAGGGTCCTAGGTAAATAAGGACAATAAAAAGATGACTTGTAAATTCCTCTGGCACTCAATTCAGGTTAAATACTGCAAGGCACAGTTCAAGTGCCTCAGACAAGAAATGTTCATAAAATTTATTGGTGTAGGGAGGAGCTTGATTGGAAAGTTCTGGCATTTGGATCCCTTGCTCATTTCTATGGTTGAAATAATGAGACCTCTTTTGCTGAGAAAAAACTCAGTACCTTGAATTCAAGTTTTGGATTAGGCAGTGTCAGTCCTAGTGTCTTCCTTGTTTCTAATTTAATTTTTAATTAAAACATTTTTAATTTAATTTTTTTAATTTAATTTTTATTATTTTGCTCTGGTTTAATTTTTAAATTTCTTGTTTCTGATTTTATCTTATTTCTGGTTTAAATCCCCAAGTGAGGATTGGGGATGGGCCATGCATTGGCAGAGCTTGATGAAAAGAAAGCACAGAAAGAGAGAATCTACTCCTTTCACCTTTACACCCAAATGATTCATTTTCCTTCTCTTTATGTCCAGGACCCTTGCCCCACTTCTCAGTTGATCTTTATAGCAGATTCTAGAACCAATCTTCTGCATGTTTCAGGGTCTCTGGGAGCCCTTGGCTAAAGACATGCTGGGCTTATCAGCCTTCCTGCGATCAGCCACTATGGGGTAACCACCCTGAGTTACAAGTGAAGTACATATCATTTCATAGACAAACCAATCACTGTATCTTTTTAGTTAGATTGTGATTTTCTTAGTCTACAGACTTCTTGTCTGGGATACCCATCTGGACCCCAACAATGGCCCCTGAGGCTATTCTGACCCAGAGGGTATCTCCCACTTACTTCCTCCGTCCTGGGGCTCCCTTCTTGCCACTCCAGATTCTGTGGCTGAGGACCTAGCATCATTTGGCCAACATTGTCTTCTCGTAGGGAAAGGGCAAGGGGTGGCAAACACATTTGGTTCTGCCAGGAGTGATTATTCTCATAAACATGTATCAATTCCAGCACTTTCTCCATATGAACTGCAGAGGATGTGTCTTTCTTTGTATCTATTGCTTTTAGCAGAGTCAAAAGGAAACAAAAGCTTGAAAATAAAAAAAAAACAACTGCGCACAGTAGTTTAGACTTCAGTGAAACCTGGTTCTGTGATAAGATGCAGTCTGGCAGTCCCCAGAGCTACAGAGGAGACTGGTGGAGTCCAGGCAGGCCCTGTGTGGGATGGAACTTGCAGTAGTTCAGAAAGGTGATGGTGCTCTCTGGAAATACTACGTCACCTCCGAGATGTGTAGGGATTGCAGATGCATGGATGAGAAAGTGAACACCTGTACTCAATCTGTGATGTGTGTAAAAAATGTGAGCTTGTATGAGATGTGTCTTTGTTAAAAGCAAAATAAACACTTAGGGGAAAGCAAAGGGACATATAACGTCCTAGTCCTGAGGGGGAAGAGGAGCGTGTGAAGCCCAGAGCAGGAAGCATAAACCCCTCCCCCATAAGCTTATCACACCCCCCCCCCCTGACATTTTCAAACAAACAAATCCAGGCTAAAACTGAACAGCCCTAAAAAAACTCATAAACGGTCAATCGGCAGTAACAAGTTTGCTGGAAGAGAAGAGGTGGTTATACATCTCCTTTAGGGTGTCATTAAATGGATTTACTTATTACCAACCAGTGTGCACAGACACACCAATGCACGGGAATGAATGGATGGACTTGAGCCACTTATGTGTGCCAGAGACGGTGCTCAGGGCGGAAGAAAAACAGCCGACGTTCCTTGTCTTTACGGGGCCCAGAGTCAGGTAGAAAATAATCGCCTGATCTTTTTCAGCACCTTCCAGCCAAACAAACTTCCTGTCCTTATTCCAATTCATTGTACTACAAAGCTGGGTCTAGTCAGCTCATGTTTTTGCTGCTTTTCAGCACTAGACAGACTGACTATTGATTGCAACAGCAGCTGTAGTACGTTTGCTGGGTTGAGCCTTTTGGCCGAAAGGTAACACAAGTATTTTGTGACAAGCTAGAAATCCACAGGAAAATAAGGAAGCTACACTTTTTCAGTAATCGTGTCTGTAAGTCTTTCTAGGCCACTTGGGTGATGGTGTTGTGGTGATAAGGAGGGTGGTGTGTAGTGAGTGGTTAGAGAGATGATGTGTAGATGTGATAGTGACACAGAAAGTCAAAGAGAAGGGGAATGGTTTTTCAGGATAGAAGAAAGAATTTGATCGTAATGGTTCCCAAATATAACACTTCATTTCCATCCCGGGTACTATCCACTCCACTATCTAATGATTAAAAGGAGAATGGAGTGGTTGTTTATTTTTTTATTGATATGTCCTGCATCCATTAGAAAATGCAGATGAGAAGTGGTTGGTTTAAAAATAAAGGGTAGGGAAGCCGGGATGGCTCAGTGGGTTAAGCGCTTACTTTGCAGCGCTGGGGACCGAGGATCGAATCCTGGCCCCGGCCCGTGCGGACCCGTATGCTGAGCTGGGAGCTCCCCCAGTTCAGTTCTCTCTCTGTCTCTGTCTCATCTCTCTCTCTCTCTGTGTCAAAAACAATGAATGAATGAATGAATGAAAAAGAAAGGGTAGAGAACTTTCTATTATTTTTAACAAGAACATGGTTTATAAACTGAGAAGAAAAGGCTATAAGGAAATGAATTGTGACCACCAGCCAGATGCTGACCTTTTCTATATTAGACTGGACACAGTTTTATCTTGTATCCAGAAAAGGACTGATTACTCTCTTCAAGGAGTGCTGACGTTCCGGATGTGATACTTCTGATGTTTGTATACTTCACTTATTGACCACAATCAAAGTTAGATATATGTAAAGGTCAGAGTAACATCATCTTAACTCAAGAACTATAAAGTTATTTTATAGATTGACCTATAAAATTATCACCAACCTAAAGCCTAAAACAAGCATTGTTTTTATTGAAGCATGCAGATTAACTTTTTCTCAAACCAGAGACACCAGGCTGTTGCATGTGGCTGGGGTATCTGTTTATCTAGGTGAGTTCAGTCATTCAAGTCAATGATCAGTTCCTAAAATGTCCCATGCTACCTCCGCCATAACAGCTACAAAACACGTGCTTAACTTTGATAATTCAAGACCCCTAGTCTTGGTTAAGGGTATCCGTTCTCTAAGCTAGGAACTTCTGAGTCATGCACGTTTCCTCAGTTCCTTCATTTACTCTCCCGCTCATTTTCAATTATCACTACTTATCAATTCTATTTATCCTGAGTTTTGTGTTCTCCATCTGTCACCCCACTGCCTTATCTAGGCCCTCATTATTTCTCTGGCTCATAGAATAATGACTTCCTGTCTGGCCTCTCTAATCCTCACTGTCAATTGGCCCCTTCCACATTGATGCTGGAATGACTTTTCTTAAGCAAAACTCCTTTGATAGTTAAAATCCATTAGGGGCTCCTCAATGCCTTCAGGGTTGAGTTTGAATGCCTTGAGTGGCGTGCAGTCAAACTGCTGTTGTTCTGGTCTCATCTTGGTGAACTACTGACATTGCACCCTGAGTGAAATCTCATGAGACTAGGTGTCCCTGCTACCATGTTACATTAATTTATTGCTTGACACAAAAGTTCATATACCCAGTTTCATTTCCAGCCTCCCAAGAACCCCTATCAGGTAGGAGAAAGAAGGTGCCGTTTTTCTCATCTTACAGAAGAATGGGGGATTAACGTCACAGAAGAATGGGGGATTAACGCCACACTGATTTAATAAAGTCCAACACAAAATCACATTTTGGTCATCTTTATGTAGATTATAGAATTTGTGGATTATCTGTGGAGAAATACAGTGTATACTTTTATGGTCTAGTATCCTACTGGTTTTCTGAACTCTTTCTATTCAGCTGATTCTTTATGAACTATGCACCCATTTAAGATACCTGTGTGTATATTTAATTTTTCCAAAATAATCAAATATTTAATTTCAAAGTAGATTATGCTTTTCTTTTTCAACAGTTTTGATCATAGTTTTCCTTTGTTGGATGTGTTACTTGGGATTGACTCTCAAGTGTCCTGAAATAAATCTATAATTACTACCTCTGCCAAACAACAGTTTCTGGTGGATTAGGAGTTGCAAGGTAATTTCATTTGCTCTTTTGCAAATGTGCAACCTTGAAGCAATAAGTAGTATAAAAATGTGCCTTTTTTAAAAGGTGAATAAACTTCTAAATATACGAGGGCTGTCTGGAAAGATTCTAGCCATAAATGCCTCCATTTTTCATATTACATTGCAGGATACTTTCCGGACAGCCCTCATATTAATAGGTGTTATAAAGTCACAAAACAATGACGGATAGGAGTGCGGTGAATTGTAGACTAATCTGTACAACACAAGGGAAACAAGTGTCTCCCCTGGTGATATAAATGGAATATTGTAAGCTCATTTCAGTACCAAAATTTAAATTAAGAAGGAAGGAGGGGGTTATGGAATAAAGGCTGTTGAAAAAATCTCATTTCAGCAGGTTTGAAAAGAAAAGTCACAAAGGCAATTTCGTTTATTTTTTAAACATTCCCTGTAGTGTTGTGAAGACCAAACAACAGTTCTGAGCTAGTTCATAAAAACCAGTATGCAAGGAAGAGGAGAATTAACTGGATAGAAACAAATAGGAAACCATCTAATTTAATTGACCAGGCTGATTAAAATGAGAAATGTAAATACCCGCCCCAAATGAGAATATGTTGGATATACAAGGGCACTTCTTTTTTGAAATTCTCTTGGAATGTTTGTAACACATGAAACTACCTGTGTTATTTAAAAAAGGAAAACAGAAATGAAAAACTCAAATTCATTAATGAAATTATATCATCAACTATATCATCATACAAAAGTAATAGAATTTCATTTAAATCTCCCTCTTTGAATTGAGAAGGGTTTTAATACAATGATTCATTTCCCATGAACTACATTGTGTAAGATTATACAAAAATCAAAGAGTTGTCAAAATTAGGCAGGTAAGAACAGCTACAAAGATAAAATGCAATGTGGGACAGTCAGTCAGCTAGCCAGCTAGACGAGTTTTTGTTTGTTTGGTTTTTTTTCCACTTAATGTATTAGTTTATGAAAAAGGATATGGAATTTAAAATAATGTGTTTACTTCTTAGAGACCAGGAGTATTAGAAACATTTTTGGGGAACATATATTTGTTTAGTGAAAATAGGTTTTTTATATTGATATAATTAATATAAATTTTCACTGCTTATAGTATAATAATTATGAGTAAAAATCCAGAGACATGTGCTCACATGTTAATTATAACTTTGCTTATAATAATAAAGACTCTGGAAATAACTTAAAGCATTAAGAGAAAAATCAGTAATAGGGGAAGCCAGGATGGCTCAGTGGGTTGAGTGCTTGCTTTGTAGCCCTGGAGGCCGAGGATCGAATCCCAGCCCTGGCCCATGCGGACCCATATGCTGAACTGAGGTGTGCTTCCCATATGGGAGGCCCCCCGTACAGTCCCCCCAGCCCCCACTTCAGCACGTGGCTTGAGGGGGTGTGTCTCTCACGCGGGAGGCCCCTGGCCCAGTTCTGGCCCTGCATGGCCCCCACCCACCTGTGTGGAATGAAACCATGTCAAAAACTGATGACATACAACTATAAAGACTGCTCTGGGCCCTCCCCCTTCTCTCTGTCAAAAACAATAAAATAAAACTTTAAACAAAATCAATAATACACATTGACATTTACTCGATGAAATGTCTCATGGAGACATTCCCTATTCTATAAAAATAAAAATGCATCATTCTTTTTGATGATTGTTTAGTATTTCATTGATGATTGTTTATATTATATCAATATTTTCAGTTTTGGTAAAAAATGCAGAATTGTCCCACAGAAGGAATGTACTACTTTAAACTGTTATTCTAAGTAACTGAAAACATTGATTTTCTTACACTTTTGCTGTCTATATATTTTCAGTATTTGTAATGGTAATAGGCTACCAATAATAACTCATTTTTGTTTTCATTATTGGACAGGTTGGAAGACTTTTCATATATTAGTTACCTCTTTGTATTTTTCTCCTCTAAATAATCTACTCAAGTACTTAGCTCAGCTCATTTTCTATTGTAATGCTTGTTTCCTATCCATTTTATCAAGATCTTTATATGTTAGAAACTAGGCTAATATTTAGTACAGACTGGTGGAGCACACTGATCAGGGTTCATTTTCATTGGATGGCCATCATGTTGGACAAGTTTCAAAATATCTTCCTTGATTTTAGTGTAACACTTTGTCATATGTTGTCAACATTTTTTCATGTTTATGCTTTGTTTGGCATCTTTTTGTTACATTGAACTTGTAGACTTTTACTAGCCAATCTTTTATAGCTTTTACACGGTGCAAGAAATCCTTCTCTAAAATTATAAAATATTCACCCATTTTTTTCTTATGGTACTTTTGTGGTTTCACTTATTGTATTTCTAATATTTTATTGACTTGGGGTTTGTTTTGCTGTAGGAAGTGAGAGATACAACTTTATTTTTCAAGTGGCCTCTTTACTTTGGGGAAGTTTCAGTGAATATTGAGGAAAGTGTTTTTACTATTATTAACCTTAAAAATAAAGACGAGCAGTGTCCTTTAATGAACACGATATGGAATGAGTTTCATGTTGAAATAGAGCCCAGACTTTACTTATACTCACCTGTACTTCAGTGGTCATCTTTAAGTACAGTCATGTGCAACATAATAACTTTCCCATCAATGACAAACCTCATAAGATTAGAATGGGGCTTAAAATTTTTCTCTCACCTAGTGACATCATAGTCATCACAATATCATAGTGCAACACATTGTGTGTTTATGATGATGCCGGAGTAAATAAGCCTACTGTGCTTCCAGTCCTATAAAAGTATAGCGCATACCATTATGTATAATTGATAATGATAGTAAACGACTAGGTTACTGGTTTAGGTATTATGGACTTACTAGAATGTAATCTCTACTATGATTTCAGAGTGCATTCTTCTAATTCTAAAAAAAAGTAAGCAGTAAAACCCTATGCTGTGTAACACCAACAGCAGCCTCATCCATCTCGTATTTATTGCGTTTCTTGACTGCATCATTTTGTCTCGCGCTTGATTTCATCTGTGTCATTCAGTACAGTAGTAACATGGCGCACAGGCATGAAGCCCAGGAGCAATGGGCTGTACCATATAGCCTAGGGGTGTAGGAGGCGACAGCATCTAGGTCTGTGTAAGGGCACTCTGTGTTGGCTGCACAATGATGAATCGCCTAATAACACATCTCTCAGGACGTAGCCCCGTCATTAAGCAGTGTGTGACTCTACTTAAAATACTCTTATTTCTTGGTTTCAGAGATATATATGCATTTCTGATATCTTGTTTACCTCATGATCAGCAGCCTCCTCTTCCCTTTTCTGTTCTTAAAGTGATGCTACTCTGCAGGTTGTGTTTTCAACTCTTCTTTTTCCCATCCTGCACTTTCTGCATGATTTTATATCTGCCTGTGGTGTAGGATACAATTTATGCTGAAGACTGTGGGGTAATTATTCCCCCAAAGTAGTTCACTAACTGGTTCTGAAAGGAGATCTGGGCTTTGGATGCTTATTGAAATGCCTTGTATACAGTTTAATCTAATCTATATGTATCACTGAGTTAATTACTCAAGTACGCAGCCTGTTTTTCTGTTGCTATGTTTGGCCTTCTTTTCTTCCTATTGATTTGAGAGTATTCTTTCTATAATATGTTTAATATGTTAGGGAACCAGTAAGTGTATATCAGCACAGAACATGAAAATAACTATTTCACCTGGTTTTTCCTATATCACTTGTCTATGTCAGAAATACAGGTGCCAAATTTTTATTCCCTTATATTCAAATCTTATGTCAAATCAGTCAAAAATTTTTGTTCATTCTCACTGTATACCCATCATAACCTTCCAGTTCCTTCCACCACAATCTCTTCCCAGGATTACTGTCATGGTCTCCAAGTGATCTCTTCGTTCTTTTTAGGCAACCCCTTCCTTATATTCTATACATTATATTAAGAGCAACCTTTTTAATGTAAAATTACTATTTCATCAACTCCACAATTTTTGAATGAATCTCTATTTTCAGACAGGCAAGGAAATCATCTATTCTTTTATTTCTGCAAGAAAAATAATCTAATACAATTCCATGTGCTAAGCTTGAAGTATCTTTGAAACATACAAAAGTAGGTGCTAAGTAGGCCTCCAAGTATAAAAGGCTGTAGCTGAAGGAGGTCAGTGAACTGAAGATGTCAGTTTGGGAATGTTCATTGTATAGCTGTGAGTGACACATAAGGCTGGTGTTATTATCTGTAGAGACATTATATGGCAAGATGTAGAGAAGAGCCTAATCCTGTGACCTGAAGAAATGCAATACTTTATGTTTGAATAGACAAGAAACCAACAAAAGAAACAGCAGGAGTGGGCAGAGGGGTACAAACAGAGAAAGTGCAGTATTATAAAACCCAAGGGAAGAGAAAATTCAAGAATGGCCCTCATTACCCCTGCAAGTCAAGTAGGAATACAAAACAGTGTGCATGGAATGTAGTAACGTGGGGATCATTGGTGACCTTGGCCAGAGCAATTTCAGTGAGTGGATGGGAAGCCAGACTGAACTGTAATGATGAGGGATGGGTAATGAATTTAAGAGAGATAACTATGAATAAAAGGAAAGAGAGATAACTATGAATAAAAGGAAAAGATTTTTTGTTTGTTTTAAGATGGCAGAATTTTGAGCACGTTTGAATAATTCTGTGCTTTGGTGCCCTTTTTTTTTAAATTCTAAAAACATTAGTTAACATACACCTCAGCAAGTGTAAAATGTGAACGTACCTAGAATAGTCTGACACATAGCAGACAATCAATAAAAGCAAAATGTTTGTCTGCCTTTTCTTCTCCATTTCTCCCTACGTCAGCTCCACTGCCTCTACTATCTTTTGTAATAGTTGAACCCATTGTATTTAGTTACAAGGGAAATATCTTTTTGTCTTTCTTTTTTTTATATATGTATTTTATTGTTAAATTTAATGGGGGTGACATTGGTTGGTAACAATTAGATAGTTTCCCGATGTGCAACTCCACATCACATCGCCCATGCATCGCACTATGTGCCCAGTTCCCAGAACCAGGTCCCCCTCCAACACCATATATCTGGTGCCCTCTCCCCGCTGTCTTTCTTAATAAACTGCCATCTCTTGAGTATCTCCTTGGTGTTTATCTCCTTAAGTGCTGGGCCTAATATAGGGTCTTGCAGAAGTAACTCGGTGACAGCTTTAAGGCTGGCTTTGTCTCGCATGAGATGCACAGCAATTTGAACATTTTGCCTGAAATATCATATAGTGTGCTTGAGTGTGATATTGT
Organism: Craseonycteris thonglongyai; assembly: GCA_004027555.1. Classification (NCBI taxonomy): domain Eukaryota; kingdom Metazoa; phylum Chordata; class Mammalia; order Chiroptera; family Craseonycteridae; genus Craseonycteris; species Craseonycteris thonglongyai. The sequence continues at coordinate 512 of PVKE010047957.1, read as the reverse complement.
TATGTTACAGAATTACATTCTTATGATTTTATACTAAAAGATTTGGTATAGGTTACCAGCTTATAAAAAAAGGGTTGCTACTTCTGCTGGGACCCTGCAGATATATAAAATTTTAGCTATCTAAATTGAATTGCCTTTTCAGCTCTAAAATTTGGAGACTAAATCTGTTGCCTCTTTTACAAACTATGTCTGATGGTCCTGTATTCTACGTTGGGAATGGTTAACAAAGAAGGCAACAGGTTCTATTTATAATGGGAAGGCAAAGTGAAAAGAAATATGAACAGCCGTGGGGCTACCTTTGCAAAACAGCACTGCATTTCTGCACAAAGAACTTTTTGTACAGCAGGTAATGACAGGCTTATTCAGTTTTATTCCTAATCAATATTTTGGAAAGAAATGCGAATCGCTGTATCTAAAATTTAAAAGCACTATCAGAACCACTGCTCTCGAGACATTCTCCATACAAAACTGGAGAGTTTGTATTTGAAGTTATTATGTTAAGCATATTTTTT
>PVKE010047956.1:0-11760 GCA_004027555.1 Craseonycteris thonglongyai | reverse complement strand
GTTTTTTTTTTTTTTTTTTTTTTTTTTTTTTTTAATATTTATTTACTTATTTTTAATTGTTTTTTTTTGAATTTATTTTTTATTTATTTATTTTTATTCATCAATTTTATTATTTTATTTATTTATTTATTTTTTTAATTTATTGTTAAATTTGATGAGGTTACATTGGTTGGTAACAATTAGACAGTTTACAGATGTACAAGTCCACATCACATCATTCATGCATCCTAGGGCTTTCGCTTTCTACTTAAAGAAGATCCTTTAACGTTTATTGCAAAGCTAGTTTAATGATGATAAAATTTTTTAGTTTTTGCGTATCCAGGAAACTCTTAATCTCTTTTCAATTCTGAATGATAGCCTTGCTGGGTAAGTTATTCTAGTGTGTAGGTTTCTTTCTTTCAGCACTTTAAAGATATCTTGTTACTCCCTTCTGGCCTATAAAATTACTGATGAGAAATAAGCTGACAGCCTATAGGGTTTCTTTGCACGTTATTTATTTTTTTCTTGCTTCCTTCAGTATGTCTTGATGTGGGTCTCTTTAAGTTCATCTTGTTTAGAGCTCTCTGTGCTTTCTGGACCTTATCTGCTTCCTTTCCTATGTTAGGAAAGTTTTCAGCCATTATTTCTTTAAAAAATGTTTCTATTTCTTTCTCTTTCTCTTCTCTTTTTGGGATGTTTATAATGCAAATGTTTGAGTGTTTCACGTTATTCTAGCAGTCCCTTAAATTATCCCCAATATTTTTTTTAGTTCTGTTTTCTTTCTGCTATTCTTGCTGCTTGATTTCCCTCGATCTGTCTTCCAGGTTGCTGATCCATTTTTTTGTATTAGCTATTGATTTCTTCTAATGTGTTTTTAACTTCAGTTATTGTATTCTTCAAGTCTGCTTGGTTCTTTCTTATACTTTCTAACTCTTGGTTTAATTTCTTCCTCGGTTCTTCTATTTTACTCTCGAGTTCAGTGAGAGTAGTTAAGACCATTTACTGGAATTCATTTTTTTTTTTTTTTAAGATTTATTTATTGTTTTTGACAGAGAGAGAGATACAGAGTCAGAGACAGAGAGAAGGTGGAGGACCCAGAACAGTCTCCATAGTGGCACATCATCGGTTTTTCCACATAGTTTCATTCCACAGGTGGGCGGGGCTGCACAGGGCCGGAACTGGGCCGGGGTCTCACCCCGGTGAAAACAGAACTGGGGGCACTCCTCAGTTCAGCATATGGGTCCACACAGGCCGGGGCCGGGATTCATCCTCGGTCCCCGGGGCTGCAAAGTGAGTGCCTAACCCAATGAGCCATCCCGGCTTCCCCTACTGGAATTCTTTATCAGGCAAATTAATTGTTTCTGTTTCGTTAAGGTTTTTCTTTTCTGGGAATTTTTCTTGTTTCTTCATTTGAGAGATATTATTCTATCTTTTCATTTGGTTTACTTTCTAACTTTGTATGAATTAAACAAAATAGTTCTTTCTTTCAGTCTTGGAAAAGTGGTCTATGTAGAAGAGGGCTCCTTGTAGACCAAGTTTGTCCAACCCATGGCCTGCAGGCCTCATGTAACCTGTGATTGCTTTGCATGCAGCCCACCACAAATTCATAAACTTTCTTAAAATATTATGATAGCTTTTGTGTGAAAAAAAAAAATTTTTTTTTAGCTGATCAACTATCATCAGTGTTAGTGTATTTTATGTGTGGCCCAAAACAATTCTTTTTCTTCTGCTTTGTCCCAGAGAATCCAGAAGATTAGATACCCATGGTGTAGACTGTATGTACAAGGTAGTTTTGGCAGGCCAGTACGAGACTGGCAGGTGCTTAATTAAGGCCTCCGGGCCACTGGCCTAGTGAGATGAGTGGCTCCAGCTGGGGAGACCAGGTGCATATAGTAATGCCCTGTTGATCCTGCCTGCTCCATTTGTTTAGGCTAAAATAGGCCTGGAAGAAGTGTCCAGAAATGCACTGTAGTGATCTTGCAGGTAGGCCAGAATACCTGGATAGAGTCCTGACCCACTCTATAGAGGTGGAGAAGGACATAAACAATGGGGACCCTCTGACCCTTGAGAATTGCTATAGTGAGCCTCCATGGCTCTGCAGTCTTTTCTATATGGAGTCTCTCATGGTTATTGTGCCTAAAGTGGTCCGGTATAAAAAAGAGACCTTTATATGGTGTTATGTGCTGGGCAGTTTGGAGAAGCTGCCTGAAGCCCAAGCAGGCACACAAGGGGCCTGGGACACTAGTCTGCAGGCCTGGTACAGCTCTCAACAGGGATGCCATGTGAGTGTGGAGAGGCCCAGCTACTCCTGCTTGATCCCCTTGTTCAGAGGGAAAAGGCTCCAGGCAGTGAAGCTGTGAACAGACAGCAGATGCTGCGATCTAACAGGTAGACCTAAGCACCCTCATAGAGCTCCTGCCTGTCCTGTTGAAGTGGAGGGGAACTTAATGTATGGTGCTCAGTAGCTCCTCCATCCCAGGGAGTTCCTACAGCCCTCAGAGGGCTCCCTGGACTTCCCAGCCTTCTCTACTCAAGTCTCTTGTTTGGTGTCAAAAGCTGTTCATTCACCGTTGTCTTGTCTCACAGGAGTAATAACTAACTATATATTTGTATATTTGATTTTCTTCATAGTAGGGGGTGAGTTCAGCATTGTCCTGTGCGACTGCCATCTTAGACTCCTGCCCTTATTTGAAAAGCACTGAACTTGAAGTTCCTTTTTCTAAAGTACGTACAAAATAAATGTATGCATGCATGTGTGTGCATGTGTACCATAGTCTCTTCCTTCAACAACCCTGAAGGATAGAATAATTTAGTAGCAAACAAATTCAGCTTAGTTATACAGGATGAATATCTATGTGTTTCCTGGAGGGTGCATTGTGCAATGTTTGGTCACAGGCTGGTAGAGTGTTTTGGAAAATTCATAGTATTGAGCAGGTTGGGTATATGAACTGTGGGGTCTAGTCTGGCAGTTCCAGCAGAGGAATCCCAGTACTCAAAGAATGATCAGGGAGAACAATGCCTGTATTAATTTTGTAGGGCTGTCCTAAGAAAGTATCACAAACTGGGGTGCTTAAAATAAGAGAAATGCATTCTCTCAGGGTTCTGGAGATGAGTAGTCTGAAATTAAATGGTTGACAGGGTGGGCTTGTCTGGAGACTCTGCGGGAGACCACCCCATGCCTCGTTCATAGGCTCTGAGAGTTGCCTGCAGTCCTCTGTGTTTCTTGGCTTTGTAAAGACATCACTGTAGTCTCTGTCTCCATTTTCACATTACTGTCTTCTTCCCTGTGTGTCCTTGATTTCCTTCTTTCTCTTATAAAGACACCAGTCACTGGATTGAGGGTCCACTCAAATCTAGTATGGCCTCATCTCAACTAAGTGTATTGACAAAGACCCTATTTCCAAATAACTTTGCATTCTGAGTTTCTGGGTGGACATGAATTTTGGGGAGACACTATTCAACCCAGTACAGTGCAAAAGTACAAGAGTTACATAAGGAGGAGTGGGTAACCTCTTATAGCTGGACCACTCTATGGAAATTAGGGTAAGAGTTGCTTTAACATGTGATGATCTGAGTATACATGACAACAAATAGTTTTATAGGACTCTGCTCATTACAGATGTAGTTTGTGTACCTTAAATTATTCAACTATTTAATGTCAAAAGGGAAAAGTTGAGGGGATGAATGAGGATCAAGGTACTCTAATTATTATCATAGGTTGATGCGCAGATGATTGAGCAACCCGCAGCCTGCAGCCATGGCTGACACATCTTTGTGTTGACATTTATTTTCTTTACCCTGCTTTTCTCTCTTGCTCCTGGAATCCCACTCTATAAATGTCATAGACACATGTCCTGTCTCCGCCTCTGCTTTCTGGGAGAACCGAGGCTAAGGCAGGGCTATTTGAAGCTATTGCTTTCTGGTTTTGCTTGACAATAGTGTGCGCACAGTAGATGTATTTGATTTAAAAATTTCTGTCTTGAGGCTAGTTGACTGTGGTGGTTAAATGGGGACCAAACTAATGAATGTGAACCTGACATGACCCAGTTAGCTTCCTTTTGTTCCATGACTCGATTTCCATGCAGAACTCCTGAAGATATGCACCTTTGTCATAAAGAACATTTGTTTATTACCAAGCTGCTATTTCTATCCTTCCCTCTTCCACAGTATGCCTTGCACCCCACTAGTCATTGCAAATGATGTCTTAATTCCACTCTTTCCCTCATCCCAGACATCCAAATCTCACTAATTTCTTTGGTTTATATCTCACCAATGTCTTTTAAAATTGACCTGTCTTCTTTCTTCAGTGCCCAGAATCCCAACTTTTCTTCCTGAACTATTGCAACAACAATCTATCTGGTTTATCATCTTTGTTTTCTATACTGTAATCTAAAGACTACATTCTTTATACCTACTGTAATGATGCTTCAAAATGAAAACCTGTGGCACTGCTTTAGTTTTAAACAAAAACAAACTTGAAAAACAATTAACAAACACACTATTGTTTCCCATTTCCTACAGGATTACACACCTAGGTATGTTTTTCACTGTTCCTCATACACTGTTTACCCAGTATTGCCTGTCTATCTCTCCAGCATCATGGCCCCAACTCTGTGTCACAAGCAACAAACTTCCCATTTTTGTTCAAACATGCCAAACCTTCTTCCACTTGCCTTTCTCTTTGCCCCCAATACCTTCCCTCTTATTTTCTCCTATTTACTCTTGAGATGTAACATGAATATCATTGTAGATTTAACTGTCCTGCCTGTGTGTTCCCACACTCTTTTAAAAATATATTATTACACTTATTATTGTACTGAAAATCTTTACCTTTTCCCTTAGTCTTTCGGATTAGACTTCTGTGTTGGAGCTTATCAGAGGGTAGTAGGACCTGTCCTTATTTATCATTCTATCTCCAGCATTTATTCCATTTACATCCTGAGAAAGCTATTTTGTGTGTGTTTTGTTTTGAAAAACTGGAAGGATTAGGAAATTTATCATCCCACCAAACAAACAAACAATGGTGGTGAATCACAAGGTTTAGCATCTCAGATTTTATTTCCTGCCATGTCCATGACTAGCTGGTATACAGGGCAATTTAGAAGGAAAACTTAGATTATTATCATTTGTATCCTGTTTGGCTAGAATCTGCTAAACTGCTGGCTAGCTCCAGAAAAGGGGTGACTTTTCACTGGTTAGCTAGGGCAGGGGTCTCCAAACTACGGCCTGCGGGCCGGATGTGGCCTGCGAGGCCCTCTCCTCCGGCCCGTGGAGACCTTTCTATCTGAATAAATAATATTAAATAAATAATTAAAAACAACATCTATGTTTTGAATCTTTTTTATTTGGACCTCGAGTGTGTAGTCGGCCCCCAAACTGCTGTTTGATAGTTAATGCGGCCCACGGGCTGAAAAGTTTGGAGACCCCTGATCTAGAGTGATGTTCTGCCTCTCTGGCTACTTGTGGCCACATAGCCGTGCCTGCTAGTTGACTGAATCTGGTATTTAGTAACATCAGGCCTTTCCTGTGTAGCTGGGAGATTGCAGTTCAGAAGCATCTAATGGGGACTCCACCGAGAAGTGATAATCAGGTGCTAAACGTTAACCGGATTATAGCAGAGGTTGTTCCTGCCAGTCATTTAACATCAGGGGTCAGACCTTAGATGTTGTTTTCTACTTTTCCTGTGTGCGGCTATATTGTATTTTCCTGCCCAGTTTCAGGACAGTCACATCTGTTCACCTACTTGATATAGTCAGCATTTACTTATGGCACACAAGGAAAATCTGTGACTCTTCTAAGATAAGATGACCAGATTTTAACATCGGTAAAGCGGGACACCATTGACTGGGGGGAGGGGGTTCTTGATTAAAAATTTGGTCTATCACCCACCGTTCCCTAGCTTGTCGTGCATTCTTTCCAAAAATCGGGACTTTTTTAAAATACCGCAGGCCGCGGGACAAATTGTTAAAAATCAGGACTGTCCCACCAAAAGCGGGACGTCTGGTCACCTTATTCTAAAAAGGTGGAAGGAACCAAGTGACTCGTGGTGTCACAACATTTTTCCCCAAAAGAGAATTCACTATAATCATCATGGCAGCCGTGTATCGCTGGTTTGCTACGTGCATGGTAACCCATACAATATGCTCAAGGACTGTCTGGTTTGTGATGTGTTAGGGATTATGACCATCCCCATACTACAGATGTAGAGACTAGAGCAGTAGGCAGTTTGCAGTTAGGTTGGATGGACTCAGAACCCGTGATCTTAATCACTGTATGTGTAGGGACCTCTACCTTACTGTACCCTGGGCACTTTCTTCTACTCACTTGGCACCAAGCATGACAAGGGAGCCACCATTCCACTGCTCCCTATGTTAGGTCGTCAGGAGTGAGGAACGTTGTCCATGCCTATGGTGGGGACCGACTCCACTTATCTCATGGGTCTGGGAAGAAGTGTTTCCGTGAAGCCAACTGGGGTCATTTTCCAGGCAAAAGGCCGCTCACTACTGGGGATTTCTAAATATGAGAGTCTACTGTGGCCCTTTTTGATCCTCTTGAAAATCCAAACTTGCAGAGTGTAGCCAAGACCTGCAGATCAATAGGCTTATGTTCCATGGAATGTGAGCTGATTTAGTGAAGATTAGAAAGCCATCTACAGGGAGGTCCAAGGATATCAGTTTAAATATTTATTCATCAGTTTCTCAGGTCACTTTAAATGTCATTGGCAAAAGGCTATGGGATTTTATTTTTATATTCATTATACAATAACATTTTAAGACATTAGTCATTTGGTGGTTATAGACTTTTTCCAATGGTGTTTTATTATCAATTCTATTTTTATAATAATATTTGGTAAATAATAGATTTTTATTTATTTTGGCTTTCATCTGTGGGCATTTTTTTTTTTTTTTTTTGGAGTAAAGCTCTGTACTCATCCATAGTCAGAGTACTTTTGTTCTTTGGCAGTAGTAAATCCAGCAAATTTTATATTAATTTTTGGTTTCTAAATTATATTGTGTTCTGATATTTGCTTATCAACATTTATTGTGTCAATAAAATGGACCTTGTTATTGTACCTTTCTTTTTGAACCCAAGCCACTATGAGTATATATGTTGATTAAGTTGTTTGTTTGGCTCTATCTATTGTTTCTAAATATTGCTGAGCAGTTGTACTTTCAGAAAGCTAATTTCAGCTCCCATTGACTTACTTGCCATTCAAGACACTTTCTCTGGTACTGTTTGTTATTCTGAGGTTTTCTCTAGGTGGTGGTTTTCACATGTCTTCTTATGTATGTATTTTCTTAGTGTTAACCATATGTCTGGCTTGATCTTGGTACAAACTCACTTAGCATTTTAATCTGAATCTCACTTAATCCTCATCACTCAGCTGATATAGACTGTACATTTACAATGCTAGTTTAATCATTCTGAAAACATTTGGTCATGAATAAAAGAACGCTGCAGCTGTTTCAACTTGCAGGCAGAATGAGACCTTTCTTTACAGAGCAGTTTCAGACCCTACTGTAAATTTACATTGACCTTGATTCCTGGCTTGTGAGAGAGACAGATGTCTCATAGGTTGGTTTATATTATTATTATTATTATTATTATTTTAAGCTGCTGCAGCTTCAAAGTTCATCAGACATTTCAATAAAATACTGTATTGGCTGAGTGTGACTAGTCCACCCCAGGAAATGTGGGGGATCTTTTAGGGTCATTTTTCTTTTCATCCTTTTCCTTATTCATTAAAACGAAGCAATTGTACTTGCTGAGTATTTGAGAAACAGAGTGGCAGGGATGGGAGGATGTGCTAATTTCATCATGTTTTCACCCTCTGATTCAAATATAGCTAATGCTATATTTTCTGGGGTTCAGTGATGAATAATTGGACTAAATAAGATAAACAGTAGCCCATGGGCTTCCTGTCACCACCTCTGGGTAAGTCTTCTTATGATCAGAAACAGCGTTGTGTGCTTCTGCTGCTTCTCCCCAGTGCCATCGAAGTGTTGCAAAGGCTGCTTTGAGAATCTGTATGCAATCCTCTGTATCCATCAAGATAGGCTCAGTTACGGAAAAATAACTGCACAATCTCAGTGGCTTAAAACCACCAAGGCTTACCTTGCTCACAGAACATGTTTATTGCAAGTTATCTGGGGACTGTGTCCCTCTAGGGACTTCTGAGGGAAGCTCCATCTCAACCACAAGGCAGGAGAAAGGGAATGTGGAACATGAAGCGTGTGGCTGGATGTGACATCATCACTTCCTGCTCACACTCCATCCACCTCAAGTTTCAATCGAATCTTACTTGTATCTGGAAGGGGAACCCCCAGTATTTGGTCAACAATGCTAGTGACTCCCACACCCCTGTCCTGGTTACAAGGAGCAGTGGGCTTGTTGTAACACTTTCTCACCCACATCTCAAGGTCAGCTCCATATGTTCATCCAGGGCTGGCTGCACGATTTGTGGGGCCCAGTGTAAAATGCAAATGTATGACCTCTTCTTCAAAAATTATTAAAGGGTACAAGGGAGTAGCATCAAACCAAAATCTGCTTCCAGGGTGAATGGAAGCCAGAAGTTGGTTCACAGGACAAGATAGGGTGCCCTGTGCAACTGTGTGTGTCACACGTCCATAGAGCTGTATCTGCAGCCACGCAGGAAGGGATGCAGGAAGGGATGCAGGAAGACAGGGGCTTTGTGGAAAGCATCTTAGGATGCTACATTAAATGTGAGTGTTTGCCCGAGAGAGACCGCATGGAGTAAAGCCAGTTGTCTGCCTGTCTCACAGGAGGTGCTGTCAGGATGTGTAAGACAATGTGAAGGTGAAGAGCTTTCCTTTGCAAATCCCTGTATGGAGGTGACCTCTAAATTCAAGGCACAGTTGTTTCCCAACAATCATTTAATGATGTTAATTACACTCCTGTAGCTGCACTGCACCACTCTTATAATTTCCTTAGTGAAGGAACATTGGGAACATCCTTTGCTACCCTGAATTTCTTTGGGAGAACAAATATGGTAGCCTGCTGATAAGCATCAGGAATGATTTCCACTTGACTGTCTATTTCAGCAAAGCTAAGTCAGAAAAACAGTTTTATTCACAGGGTGGGCAAGGGGACTTAATTGGAACTTGGATGAACCCCAGCCTATTGCGTCTGCTTTTAAAGCAAAGAACCGTGGAGAGTCTGCCTGGCTTGGGTGGATCTCTAGGATTCGGAGGTGTTATTTTGATTGTTTTAAAATGTAAGAAGGTTCAACTGAAACTAATATAATATTGAATATCAATTGGAAAGAAATAAAAGGAAAGGAAGGAAGAAACAAAGAAGAAAGATGAGAGAGAGAGAGAGAGAGAGAGAGAGAGAGAGAGAGAGAGAGAGAGAGAGAGAGAGAGAGAGAGAGAGAGAGAGAGAGAGAGAGAGAGAAAGAGAGAGAGAGAGAAAATTGGCCATTGAACCTTTGGATGAAACTCTTTATGGAGACATATGCTTATTTCAAGGGCATGAGGAGTGATGCCTTTGGTTTTATGGTCCTACTGCCTTACAGGACTGATGTCAATGCTGTTGGTGCCCTGCTCACATCCCCCAGATTCGTGGGGATTGGCTGTTCGGGCTCACCACTCACACCCTTCTTCCCATGCTGTGGACCTTCTCTTGGCTTCTATTCACCTTGGAAGCATCTCATGGCTGAAGACTCACTGATAGGTGGGTACAAAGGACCAGACCCCTTGTTTCAAGGTGGGGACAGCTTTGTGGTGTGATCTGTGTTCTAGAGTTCTTCATGGATCAGGCTAATGTTAAGTTCACCTGAAACAGCATTCTTGCTTAATTCTCTTCCTTTTCCTATCCTGATTCTCTCCCTCCTTCAGGTTTTTTACGAGGTGCACCCTGTTCATAAATCATGTTTGCTTAATCCTTGTCTCAGTCTCTGCCTCTAAGGAACCCTACATGAGATGAGAACCCTACCTATTTTATGTCAAGGGAGAGTCGTCATGAATAGACGATTGCCACTGGGTCAGAATTAGTTCTACAGGACTGCAGCTGTGGGTACGTTCTCTAATCATCAGTGGCTAACTGGACCCTCAGAGTAGGGACAGGGAAGTGGGCTGAAATACAATGCCCTGCTCTAAAGAAGCCCTGCTAGTGAGGAGGGTTGCCACGGAGGAGCAGCCCTCTGTTGTGATGTTAACATGCATCTTAATTTCTACATCTGCTGCTTGTTTAGCCACCTACCTACCAGGAAGAGTCAAGAAGAGGCTACTTCTCTGATATCCCTAAAATCAGATGCTTATATACTTGAAGTCTCTATATTTTTACTAACCAATGTCACCCCAGTAAATTAAAAGAAAGAAAGAAAGAGAGAGAGAGAGAGAGAGAGAGAGAGAGAGAGAGAGAGAGAGAGAGAGAGAGAAAGAGAAAGAAAGAAAGAAAAGCAAGCAAGCAAGCAAGCAAGCAAGCAAGCAAGCAAGCAAGCAAGCAAGCAAGCAAGCAAGCAAGCAAGCAAGCAAGCAAGCAAGCACTCATGGAGTAGGTGAAGGTGATAGAAGCTAATAGGTGGCAAAGCCTGGTTTGAACCTAGTAAGCAATTTAGATCCCTTATCACTTTACTGCATCACAGATAAGAGTAGAAGGTGATTCCTGCTTCCTTCATAGGATGCAAGGATTAAATGAGACAATGTGAATAAAACACTGAGCATGATGCCTGGCTCCTACTAAGGTCTCTATAAATAATAACACTTAGTATTATTTTGTGAAAGAGTTAGCAGAGATACCCACATTTTCAGAGCTTAAGTCAGTTTCATCTTAGTCGATTCCTTTAGAAATATTAACATGCCTTGTCTGGAGTCCCGCTTCTGTATCGAGGACCTCTGCTCCTCCCTGTAGTTGTGAACATAGCCTAGAAACAGGTATAGTTTCCTTCAACATCGCATTTCAGCAGGGTGATGGTGATAAGCACGGAGTGGTACCAGGCTCCAGGTGTGTTAGTGGTTCTCACACCACTTTCTTTTAATGATTGCCCTTTATGGTCTTGGAGTAACAAAGACACAGGTTAGTGTAGCTAGAAGTGACCTGGATGTTTCTATTGTGTTCAAGCAGAAAAAAGAACCACACAGGAAGTGGGCAATACAAACTCACAATTTTATAACTGACTTGGCAGATTGGAAAAACATCATTATACAGTCATTTGCGTTGTTGGCATTTGGATTCCACAGTGAGTCATCCTCATTCTTCATCAAGTGTTTCAGTTGTACCCAGACTGCCACCAAGCATCTCTGTTTTGGTTGAGTGTGGAGACCCTATGACATCTGTCCTAGTAGATTGCAAACCTGCCGTTTATACCACTTACAGTGACAACTCATTGAGTTGTGGGTGAATAGATTATCAACCAGTTAGGGCTTTTCTAACTGTGAAAGTCAGAGAATATATTTCTCTTAAGCTTTGACGTTTGTGTTAATTTGTTATAGCAGCTTTAGGAATCAAACAATATTTTACAATTCTAAAAATAAAGTGGGTTCGATTATTTTCCTGGTGCAGCTCACAGAACCTGGAGAAGCATTTTACTTATCACATGACAGGTTTGTTATAAAAGGTTGTATATAACTCAGGGACAGCCAGGTGGGAGCGATACATAGGGGAGAGGTTTGGGGAAAGGGCTTGGAACCTCTGCCTGCTCTCTGAGCTCACCACTTCCCCCAGATCCCCATGTGGTTATCACTCCAGAAGCTCTCTGAACCCTGGGTTTGGGTTTTCATGGAGGTTTCCTTATGTACTCATGACTGATTAAATAATTGG
>PVKE010047955.1:0-11747 GCA_004027555.1 Craseonycteris thonglongyai | reverse complement strand
TCTTTTTGTCTTCAGTGCATATTTATTTCTATTTTACTTTTGACAGATAGAGAGAGAGACAGAGACAGAGACAGTTAGAGAACCGAACTGTGGGAACTCCCCAGTTCAGCATGTGGGTCCTGCCCGGGCCGGAGCCGGGATTCGATCCCCGGTCCTCGTGGCCTCAAAGCGAGCGCTCAACCCGCTGAGCCGTCCCGGCCTTCCCCCTATAAATTTTTTTAATACTACTGAAGATTCTTGAGGAAGCTGGGATGGCTCAGCAGGTTAAGTGCTCGCTTTGCAGCCCCAGGACCGAGGATCAGATCCCAGCCCTGGCCCATGCGGACCCATATACTGAACTGGGGTGTGCTTTCCATGCAGGAGGCCCCCAGTTCAGTTCTCCCCCGCTTCCCCTGATTCAGCTCCTGGCTCAACGGGGCATGCCTCCAATGCAGGAGGCCCCGGTTTGGTTTCCACCCCATGTGGCCTCACATCCACCTGTGTGGAATGAAACTATGTCCCAACTAATGATGTACAACCATGGAGATTGCTCTGGGCCCTACCCCTGCTCTCTCTCTCTCTCTCTCACACACACACAATAAAAAATAAATGATTGAAAAAAAAATTCTCTGCTACCATTAAATCATAAAAGAATAACTGCTACTGTTTGAATTGGGAAATTAATGATAAACTTAAAGTTCATGATAATGTTGATCATTAAAATTAATATAACAAAATATATTCTTTCGGGGATGCTGGGGATAGCTCAGCAGGTTGAACCCTTGCCTTGCAACCGTGAGATCTGGAGATTGAATTCTGACCCCAGCCCCGGCCCATGCAAACCCATATGCTGAACTGTGGCGCAACTGGTAACCACCAAGACTTGGTGGCGAAGGTTCTCACCTCCCATATGGGAGGACCCCAGTTCGGTTCCTGCTCTGCATGGCCCCAGATCAATCTGTGTGAAATGAAACTGTGTCACAACTAATGATGTACAATTATGGAGACTGCTGTAGGCCCTCCCCACTTTTCTCTCTCTCTCACCTTCTCTCAAATAATAAAATAAATCTTTAAAAATTGTATTCTTTCATTAAAAATAAGCTAGTGGAGTTCATTTTTAGTTTTATGGGATAATGCAAACCCTGTTGATGTTTTGTGTTATTTGGCATAGCACTGTCTATCTGAACCATTTACACTTGTAAATTTTTGCTGAGGAACTGTTCTTGGGATCCCAGCCTAGGGATACGTGAAGCCTTTCTAGTCCTTTGAAGTTAGAAACACTTGCCACTTGTTGAATCTGGTGGGTGATTGTATGGGGAAGCTCCTGTGTATGAGGGTGAGCTGATAAATTTTGCCTCCGCTGTAATTTTTTTTTGTTACATTAGACATATCTAATGTAACCGGATATAACCGATTCTGTGTAATCACATGGTATCTCCCCTTCATCATCATGGACCTTGCACACACAGATACTTACATTTTTCACCCAGTGCACATAGAAATGCAAGAGTCTTCAGATGTTTGGTTCAAACAGTATACTGTTATTAAATTCTTAACAGCAGAAAAAGTTCCTCCAATTTTTTTGAAATTTTTGAAAAAGAAAGTGAGGACTTCTTAAAGAAGATCATTACAGGTGATGAGACTTGGGTCCATTATCATGACCCCTAGAACAAAAGGTAGATGGAATACTGCTATAAGGGATCAACTGAGCCAAAAAAATTCAAAACTTAGGCCTTGGCTGGGAAGGTCATTCAATACTGACTTCCATTTCGATGTGCACTGGGTGAAAAATGTAAGCCTCTGTTTGTTCAAGGTCCAGAATGAAGGGGAGATACCTTGTGACTACACAGAACCATTTATATCCAGATTTGTCTAATGTAACAAAAAATATTACAGTGGAGGCAGAATTTATCAGTCTAACCTCATATGAAATATCTTTAATGTTCATTCAGTCTCTGAATGCTCTGATTTGTAACATACTATTATTCATTAATATTGTGGAACATTGGGAAAGCTGGGATGGCTCAGCGGGTAAAGCGCTCACTTTGAAGCCCCGAGGACCGAGGATCGAATCCCGGTCCCTGCCCATGCAGACCCACATGCTGAACTGGGGAGTGCCCCCAGTTCAGTTCTTGCTGGGATCTATGTGGCAGGCTCCCGGCCCAGTTCCTGCCCTGTGCAGCCTTGTGCCCGCCTGTGGAGCGAAACTATACGGAAAACTAATGTCAACTATGAAGACTGTTCTGGGCCCTCCCCCTTCTCTCTGTCTCTCTCTGTCTCTGTTTCTCTCTGTCAAAAATCAATAAAATAAATCTTTAAAAAAAAAAAAAATATTGTGGAACATTAGTTAGAAACATTAGTTAGAAATTGCGAATAGTCACATTTTTCTAGTGCTTTGAAATATTTTGGATTTTAAAGCAATGAATTCTGGTTTCTGCTATTTAAAGTTATATGTTTTGTTTGTGGTAAGAAGCACCTTTATAAAACGTTAAGTTTGCTGAATCCTTGGACTTGTTGCTGTAAGTTCTTATCATTTGAACCTAATTGGACACCCTGCTTAGAATGTGACAAACTGTTCTTTTCCTTAGATTTTTTTAAAGCACAGACTTTGGGGTCTGCTTTGTAGAATTTGCTTTTTCCACCTTTAAGATTCTTAACTAATGAAGCCATGTGATTTGATTTTCTTTAAACAGGTGATGATGTGAAACCTAAAGATTACATTGTTGCATTACAGCACCCTGTGACCACTGACATTAAGCATTCCATTAAAATGTTTGAGTTAACATTGGATGCACTTATCTCATTTAACAAGCGGACCCTAGTTCTGTTTCCAAATATCGATGCAGGTAATTGAACTTGAAAATGAAAGTATGCCACCTACCTTTCCAGTTTTGTTTTTATGATGTCTTCTTTTGACTGCCCTATCTTGCTTATTTTATCATTGAAGCCCACTGTTCTGAAATGCATTCCGGTTTTCAAAGAATCATCAATTTTGCAGTAGATTGAAGAGTTTGTGATGTTTTTGTCAAGTCTAATAGACAATAATAGGAAAGAAATACTAAAAATTGATCTGTCTGATTTTCACTCTAATTTCATGTTTAAATCTCTTCCAATTTCCACCAATGAGAAAATGCAATAGCCAGGAGACATAAACCTTAAGTTAAAAGAGTGTCTTTAGGAAAGTAATGGTCCCACTGACCATAGTAAAATAGCCATTATTGTTATTTCTTGTTCTCTTATTTATGTTAGCTACTTATATACCTAAGGCAATCTTGAGCTTAAACAGTTTCGATCTGGAGTCCTCACCAGTTGATCCTCAAGCCTGGCATGATTGATCACCTACTGGTGGATGGCTCTGTAGGTTTGGTGCTAGTTACACCTTAGCCATGTTAATGGGGGTATGAGGTATAAATGAGAAATGCCAGAGCAGGGCCTGACACTGAGGAATTTTCAAATACTGGTTATTAATAGCTGCCACCACTCATTGCTGAGCTCTTAGGTAGTTTTTGGTAAAGGCAGCAGGACCCCTTCTCTGTCAAGATGTCACCATTCTTATTCTGAATGAATCCCTCTCAAGTGGCTCTTGAATTATCTTTACCATTATGGGAAACTAAGTAGGGTTCTGGTGGAAAAGAAAGCCCACAACAGATTTTTGTCCAAGTAATTTATCAGTATTTCAAACCTTAATAGTTATTTTCTCATCCTTTAAATTTTTGTAATGTGATTATATTTTTAATGTGATTATATATCTGTCTTGTTCAGTAGTCATTGTCAATGATAGTCTGTTTGTAATATACTTTATACACTTTAGAGATACATTTTCCCCTCTGAAAGTAAAGGGTCCCAGGAATGCCTAAATCATGCCTACCACTCATCTCTCCTCACAAGGTTTTTGATAAAATATATACAAGGAACAAGAGGAAAATAAGAATCAAAGCATCATTTTCTTATTATCTGGCTTAGTGCTCAGTTTCCTAATGTAGAAATTTCTGGGAAATAGAATTAGTACCTGTGGTTTAGGCTTAAGGCCAAAGAGAAGCTGTCACCTGAGCCCAAATCTGTATCTTGGAATAGTAGCCCCTTCTTGTGTTCCATGTACTACAATAATTGTAGGTGATGACTGGCATGCTTTGAAAGAGAAGTGCTCAGGCCTGCGTTAAGGACCTAAACCCTGAGTCTGTTGCCTACCACGCCACATAGAGAAGGTAAAAAAGAGAACACTGCATGTTCAGCTTCTGTTAAGTCAGTGGCTCCCACCCACTGGTAAACAGTGTGGTTGCTATCCTGCCTTCTCACCAACCAGATTAGCACTCTTACCTCCTTTGGTAGCTGGGAAAGGGTGAATAGAGAAGCAAGCAGAGAGGCAGTAAATATTACTTCCCCCTCATGTATCTGTAATATCTTTTAAAATCACACATTTAAAATAAGATATCAGCCACAGTATCAGAATCTACGTGTATTTTCTTGGAGCTTAGTCCGTGTATGAGTAAGTGGTAGTACTGTCCAATTGCACTGTCATTAGTGTAAAAGTGAGCATAGCTGAGGTAGAGGTTCTCTGATCGGCTTGGTATGTAGAGCCTGTTACTTTTCCATTTAGGAAGTCCTGGCTTGAGAGAGAGACTATTAGACTGTCTTGAGCCTCTTAATTGTTGTTTAAGGTAAAGGCTTTTGCGAGGGCATTAATAAAAGGTATTTGCTTTTCTGAGTGCTATTTGAAAGTCCCAACTGCTGCTTTAAAGTTTCCAGATGAGATGAAGCAGAGAGCTGACCAAACATTTTAGACATTCACTACTCACGAAAAGATCAGTAGTAATTAAAATTACTATTTCCCTAATAACTGTTATGAGTTTTTGTGAGATTTCTTTAAGTGGGGCTATACTTGCCAATAAATACTGTTTCTTTATTTCATAAACCATGTATCAATTGGTTCTTTTCATTTTCACAGGGAGCAAAGAGATGGTGCGAGTGATGCGGAAGAAGGGCATTGAGCATCATCCTAATTTTCGTGCCGTTAAACATGTCCCATTTGATCAGTTTATACAGTTGGTTGCCCATGCTGGTTGTATGATTGGGAACAGCAGCTGTGGGGTACGAGAGGTAGGAGCCTTTGGAACACCTGTGATCAACCTAGGAACACGTCAGATTGGAAGAGAAACAGGTATTTATCTTTGCTTATATTTCAGCTGACTAGGCTTAATACATATGTATGAATTATTACAAGGTATGCATGTCTCAATGCCAGCATACATTTTTATCAGCAAATGAGTGAATGAAGTGAATGACCAGTTATAACCTAAAACCCATAAATAGCACACAGTGATTACCAAAATTTTTTAGGACTCTGCTTACATTGTTATTGTCTTAATATTACCAGTTAGAGCTAAGAGTTTCTTAGTTCATAGTGGTCTTTGGTGGCTATGTTTAAGAGAGAATGTCATCATTAGTATATGAATGCTAGACTTTCAGTTTCTAGGCCCGATGGTCACTTTAGTCAGTACTTTAGAGCAAGCCTGCAGACCACATGGAGTCCAGGACAGCTTTGAATGCGACCCAAAGTAAATTTGTAAGTTTGCTTCTTTTTTTTTTTAAGATTTATTTTATTGTTTGAGAGAAGGTGAGAGAGAGCCCAGAGCAGTCTCCACAGTTGTACATCATTCGTTGTGACAGTTTGATTCCACACAGGTGAATGTGGGGCCGTGCAGGGCAGAACTGAACTGGGGGCCTCGCACACGGGAGGCAAGAACCTTTGGTGCTGTCTCAGCAGTTACCAGTTTTGCTGTAGTTCAGCATATGGGTTTGCGTGGTCTGGGGCTGGGATTCAATCCCTGGACCTTGTGGTTGCAAAGCAAGCATTCAACCTACTGAGGTATCCTGGCATCCCTGTGAACTTTCTTAAAGCAGTGTGATACTTTTATGTGATTTTTTTTTTTTTTAAGCTCATTGGTTGTTGTTAGTGTTAGTATATTTCATGTGTGGCCCAAGACAACCCTTCTTCCAATATGGCCCAGGGAAGCCAAAAGGTTGGACACCTTGCTCTAGAGCATGGCAGTTCCAAGTAAGATGTCTCTTAATAACTAAAGTATAAGTAGGATTATTATTAATGAATTTGCTGACTGAACTTATCCTTTTATTAACATTAGTCCAAGTTCTAATACTATTTATATGCAAATATATTTCTGTGGCTAATGGAAAAATGTACATAATTCATAGAACAATTGGACTAGAATCAAGGAGATTTGTTCCAGCTCTGCTCTTTCTCCTATTCATCATAACTGCCACCCTAACTTTCTGTTATCTTAGACCAGGAGTGGCAAACCTTCTGGCGATTGAGTGCCAAAGTTTATGAAATGAGAGTATACTCGCTCGACTTGCGTGCCAACCCATCGAGTGAGATAGAGGTATCGATTATTTTTATGTCTATAAGAGGCATAGGATGTTTTTATAACAAAAAACAATAATTCCACGTGCCGAAATAATTGCTCCGCGTGCCACTTTGGGCACGCGTACCATAGGTTCGCCACCCCCGTCTTAGACCTTCTTCTCCTTTCATTCCCAAAGTAGTACTTTGCTTCTTACTTCACAGAGAAAATAGAAGCCATCAGATGAAAATTCTTTCAACTTCATTAATTTATTCATTAAGAAATATTTAATAAGCACCTACTATGTGCTAGGTACTGGAATTCAGCAGTAACTATGTCTTAAAAAGACAGCTCTAGTGTAATTCCATTCTAGTGGGAAGGGAGATAGATGATAGACCAAAAAACAAACAAACAAAAAAAACAACAAAACAAACCAGATTTCTGTGTGCTGTGCACATGTACCACAAGATAATAGATTGGGTGAAGGAAGGCCTCTTTCAGGTAACACTGAAGCTGAGACCTGATTGACAAGGAATCAGCTATGTGAACACTGGGGAGAAGCAGAGGGAAAAACCGCTGTGAAGACCCTAAGATAGTAATAAGCTTGATGTATTTGAGAAACAGAAGGGTCAGTGTAGTTGTAGAGTAGTAGGCAAGAGGAAGAGTGTTATAAGGTGATGTTAAAGAAGGAAGCAGACCTAAACCAGGGTAATTGTTTTGGAATATTTTCTAAGTAAGATTGGAAGCCGTTTAAAAGAGAGGATGGCACAAAATGACTTGCATTTTGGAAAGATCACTCTAGCGGCTGTATGGAGAATGGAGTGTGGTGGGGCAAGAGTAGAAGCAGGGAGACTAGTTAAAGAGTTTATTCAGTTCATGTGAGAAATGATAGTGGCTTAGACTATGTGGTAGTATTAGAGATGGAGAAAAGTTAGATTCGGGGTTTGTTATAGTAAGTACTTGCAGGTGGTTGGATGTGAGTAGTGGAAGGAGGGAATCAGTAACTCCTAGATTTTTGCACTGAGGAATGAGGGTACTCTTTCCTGCTATGGAGGACACTGAAAGAGGAGCAGATTTAGGAGGGTGTGGAATTAAGAATTCTCTAATGGCCATGTTAAGTTTGAGATGCCTATTATATCAAAATGGAGATGGAAGGTAAGCCATCTCCCATCCAGGTAGAGTTAGAGTTGAAGATATTAATTGTTGGGAGCCGTTCATGTGCCTGAATGGAAAGGTTTCGGGGTGCCTCTATGGCAAAGCCTCGGTTCCCTGTGCCTAACGGGAGGGACCGGCCTGGGGCCTTGATGGCAGGGCCTCAGCCTCCCCTTCACCCCTCCCCTGTAATGGCTATAGGCAAAAGATATACGTGCAGCTTCGCGTGAAGGCCAGACAGCCAGTGCCAATTGAATAATGACCCAGAACGTGGGGTAAACAAGAATGTATGGGAAGGGGTCTGCTTGTTCCTGATAATCGTCTGCTTACACTATATTTCTTAGTTAACGAGTAACCTGTCTTGTACTTTAAAATATTCTAGTTTGTCCCTGTTCCCTGTAATGATGTAAACTTTTGCTATATAAGGCAAGCAATAAAGCTATTACGGGCTGCTCTTATTGAGGACAGTCGGCCGGCCATTTGGTCTGTCTTTAATTCCCACCATTCGAACTCAGGGACTTTGTTCAGCCAGGCTGGTTCCTGGTATAATTAATTTTAAAGTGGAATATAAAACTGAAAGTAACACAGAAACAAAAACTTATGGACACAGTCAATAGTTTGGTGGTTACCTGAGGGTAAGGGGGGTGGGGGGAGGTGGGAGTGGGCACCAGATATGTGGTGATGGAAGGAGAGCTGATTCTGGGTGGTGAGCACATAATGCAATGCATAGGTGATGTAATGTAGAGTTGTACACCTGGAAACTATGTTGCCAACCAATGTCACCCCAATAAATTTAACAAATAAATAAAAGTAAAGTAATTGGCATATAAATGGTATTTAGCTAGGATAGCAGTTGAACTGTTGTAATGGAGATCCAAAATAACAGTGCCTTAAATAGGTTAGATTTTTTTTTTTTTTTACTGGTCTGGCAGCTCCATAGTCATCAGAGACTTAGCCTCTGTCTGTCTTGCTGTTAAGTCCCCATTTATTCACATCTATTTGCTGTCAAGTCCACATTTTGGACATTGGGAAGTCAGGGTGGGGGGCTTCCCTTTGAAAGTACAACCTGGACATTGCAAATATTTCTTCACATACGAGCATCCTATCAGAACATAGTCATTTGGCCACATCTAGATGCAAGAAAAGCTGAAGAGTATACCCGTTAGCTGGGTAGTCAGATGCCCAGATAAAAATTCTATTTCTAGTAGAAAGGATAATGGCATACTCTGCCAGAGATAGTAGTTAAAAACCTAAGAGGCTACCTGAGATTACCCAGGAAAACATGTAAATAGGGAAGAAAATGGCACCCAGGACCAACCTCTGGAGCTCTTCAACATTGAGAGTTCTGGTGAAGAGGGAAGGTCCTTCAAGGGAGACTGTAAAGGAACTGCCAGTGAGGTTATCGGCAAACCATGAGTGTGGTATCATTACAGCCCTGAAAAGAAAGTCTTTGGGAGATAGTGTTTGGTGCCGCTGAGAGTTCAAATAAGAGGTGAACAGAGAACTGAACACTGGATTTGGCATCGTGGTCTTCTGTCAAAAGCAGTCTCCATATTTTCTACCTCCACACTTACATAAAAACATGCCCATCCATCCCTGGAGGGTGTGAGATGTTGGGTGTGGGGTGTCTTGCCTGTCCACTGCTCAGCCTTCTATATCCTAAATCACCACTCCGGCCTAATTGGAACCTGTCAGTCATCCTTTCTCTGCCATGTTTCTTCCTCATCATTTAAACATGCTCAGGCCTCTCATCTTAAAATAATACAAAACCACCTCTTCCTTGACCCCACACCTCTTTCCAGACACCACGCTTCTGCTCTTCTCAGCCAAGTCTTTCGATAAACACAGCAAGTTCACTGTCTTTACTCCTTCACATTGGTCAGAAAATATATGGAAAGTGACTGCCTGAACAGCTGACTGGCTACCGTAATTGACTGAGTGACCAGCCAGGCCTGACCAGCTGACTGAACAGCTGGCTGAGTGGACAGATGGAAAGCAGGGCAGATTGAAAGACTGGAAATGCTTGATTAATTTATTTATTTCAGCTAACATACAATAACTTGACTTATTCTCTTTGGGAATTGCCCTTAAGTATTTGATTATCTTGCCAAGTGCTTTAAAAGGTATAAAGTAGAAAAGTTGATGTCTCTCTAAAAGAAGACAACTTACCTGAAGTCCTCTGGTTTCAGGGCTAATTGTGAGCATGACACACTGCTAGTTCCTTTATTCTTTGGGTATTCCCACTTCTGAATCATCGTATTGACCATGTCACTGGATTTATCTAGGGGAAAATGTCCTTCACGTCCGGGATGCTGATACCCAGGACAAAATATTGCAAGCGCTGCACCTTCAGTTTGGTAAACAGTACCCCTGGTGAGTTTATACTCTCTTTTTAAAAAATGATTTAAAAGGGAGGGGAGCTGCTGCTGGCACCATTTTCAAGCTATAATCACTGTTTAATCACCCAGTAGAGCTCCAGTCTCCATCCATAGGGTCCCAGCTGCTGGTAAGACAGAGCTTGCTAAAAAACCCCATGTTACACTTAGCAGGGATTACATTGGAGAAAAAAAATTTTGTCTCGGTTAACTAACATTTCCTGCTAGGAAATACTTGTTTAGTGTACTTTAAATTTCCATAAACATTAAAAAGTAATGAAACTAATTTTCTTTAAAAATAGTCTAGTTTAGCATTTTAATTTAGACTGCCTTCTTTTCTATTTAAAATTAATGATTTCCTGTATTTGAATGATTTTTCCCTGAAAATAACTTCTTTCCCCATGAATGTAAAGATAAAAACTGAAAACAAACAAAAAATACACTGTCTCTCACTATATTTTTAAATTGGCTTAACAATAATTTTTCTTTGATGATATGGGCATTTTTAATGGTATCTCAGGATGGAAATAGTTATATTTCAGTCAACAGTGGAATTAGACATTGCACTGGTAATATGAAGCTACTTAATTACTATGTTGCTGAAGAGTCCCAGATGTTATTTTAAAAGAAGCACAAACTATTACCTCAAGTCTCTAATTCCATTAATACAATGTCCTCAGTATCATTTAACATGTATGAAAGAAGCATTTAATTTAATTGACTTTTTGGATATTGCAGTTCAAAGATATATGGGGATGGAAATGCTGTTCCAAGGATTTTGAAGTTTCTCAAATCTATTGATCTCCAAGAACCACTACAAAAGAAATTCTGCTTTCCTCCTGTTAAGGATAACATCTCTCAAGATATTGACCATATTCTTGAAACTCTGAGTGCCTTGGCTGTTGATCTTGGCGGGACAAACCTCCGAGTTGCAATAGTCAGCATGAAGGTAAAAACTCCTGAGATCTTAACACTCTATCTCATGTGAGTAATTGATTTTTTAAAAGTATGGTTAAAAAGTAGAAACATACATGAGAACTTATAATCATTTGCCCACAGTATTGACTTTTGGATCTATTACAGTGTTTTTCTATTTTACTAATCGTTAATATTTTATAGACAAATTTCTCAGGGAATCCAAGTTAGTAGACCTGAATTGACAATGGGAGACCCTTAGGCACTTTTGCCACCTAGGAGCCCTGAAATTCTGTGCACAGCTTGGAGCATGGAATATGCTGATTACTTACTACCCAGGGGAAGTGTCTGCAAATGGTGAGGGGAAAGCGCATCTCCTCTAGAATGTGATTTTGGCTGATAACCTTCAATCCTTAACTAAACCATCATGTGTCGACAGAGGTTGAGAGAGCCTTCTTAAAAACACCAAATTGGCAATGGTAAAATGATCCTTCATGACATAACAAGAATAAACCTACCAGAAAAAAAATCTTTGAAATACTGTAGATACATAAAGTCTTGGGAGTTAATGAGAAATAGCAAAGATTGTAAACATGAAGTTGTTTAGGTCAAATAAAGAAAAGCAAAACAGAACATGATTTTCTTAAAGCCAAAAGGCCTCCTTTATTTAATTATTTTTATTGTTAAATTTATTAGGGTTACGTTGGGTAGTAAAAATTACATAGGTTCCAGGTATACAACTCCTTCCATCGCCATATATATAGCTCCCCCTCTCCCAGCCCCCTCCTCCCTTATCCTCAGGTAACCACTAAACTATTTCCTATGTCCATGAGGTTTTGTTTCTTTGTTGCTTTCAGTTTCATATTCCACATAGGAGTGAACTCATGTGGTTCTGAGCTGTTTCTGTTTGGCTTATTTCGCTTAGCGTGATGATCTCAAGTTCCATCCATGTTACAAATGGCAGAAT
>PVKE010047954.1:0-11749 GCA_004027555.1 Craseonycteris thonglongyai | reverse complement strand
AAAAAAAAAAAAAAAAAAAAAAAAAAAAAGATGGTTACTGAGGCTTTTTGTTACACAACTACCGCTTTGGTTGATCCTCTTGCCTAGGTTGCTCATTGTATTTCTTTTAAAAATCCTTTTCAGAAACCTGCTGGCTCTATCCTGTCCTCTCTCCCACCTCCTACCTCAACCCACCTCAAAAAGAAGGCAGCAGAACAACACATTCACATCCCCTTTTTCTTGCTTGATCATTTGGAGCGTACACATTACAGGGAAATATGGCCTGAGTCAGAGCCTCACAGGACAGGAATCAGTAACCGCTGATATTGCTAGGCAACACCACAGAGAAGCAAGGCTGCAAATTAGGTGACAAGTTTATAAGAAGCCACAGTGTCTGGGGACTCACTTGGGCATTTCATTATGAACCATCTGGATGATCCACAGTAATGACCACACATTATTGTTCACTGTTCGAGGATGCTAATTCCCATATAATTGTATGGTACCTCCCTCTGTGAGCCTAGCCTACTTTATAGAACCTTCCACTGTCTTTCCCACAATCCAATTATTTGCCAACAAGATCGTTGGGAACAGTTTCACTGAATGGGCCCCTTCCATTCCTCCCCAATATAAGGCCTAAATCAAACAAAACTGTTCTGTTTTGTGTGATAGCAGAGCTCTATGGGCAAGAACAAGCCTAAAGCACAGAGTTAATCATGAGATCATAGCAACTTCATCAGCCTGACATGGGCTTCACCCTCGTGGTCCCAAAGGAGCAGGAGGTGATGAGACTCCATCCTTTCTGAAACCAGAGATGAGCACATAAGGACATAGGAAAGTGAGCCAGCGTCCTTGAACTTCCAGAGAAGTGTTGCCTAGTGAGGACCTCTCACGGTCCTAGCCGAGCTCATTTGTTCATTCATTCATTCAACTCATATCTATGAGAAAAATGGACTAAGCAACCTGATTTTAACCCAGAGGTTACCAACTGATGAGCCAAATAGGACCCAGGGTTGTTATTTTTTTCATTTGAAATTAGTTGCCAACTTTGAAATTTGGGAATTTTCACGTAAAAGTCCAACTCGCTGGCTTCCCTTGAGTAATCAGATCTATCAGTACTGTAACCGCTTTCCCATGTGAATCCAGAGCCGAGTGCCTGTTTAGGCAGCATGTTCAGTTTGCTATAATTTCCACTGTTCTCTATTATTGTCCCAAGCCCCTTTTGCTCACCTCCAGACCTGGCCCCTGTGTGTCATTGGTGCTCTGTCAGAATACCGGTGGTGCTCCAGACCCTGAGCCACATGCTGAGGCTCTTTTGAATGCCTGATTGGACCACTGATGTAGCATCAATATTTCCTGGGGCTGGAGCTGCAGAATGATATTAGCAGATTGATATAAACAAGGAAGTACATGTGGAGAATGGGGGAGACAGAAATAGCAGCAATGAGTGTTTTGTGAAAGGGCTACATTCAGAGGGCATGAAAATCAGGTGATACATTTCTAAGAGGTGGCCGTGTGTGTGTGTGTGTGCGTGCGCACACGCGCATGCATAAATCCTACTTGAAACTCCATAGCTGATGGAGGATTACCCACAAATTAGTCTTTTATTTTCATTTGCAAAGTTCTTGCCTTGCTTCCAAAAGCCTGAGAGATTTTAATCTCCAAGAAGAAGAAGTACTCATTAGCATAGATTTGGATGAGTTGGAGGTGAAAAGAACTCCACAGAGAAAAATCGTCTGTGGTAACGCCTTGAGTGTGACATACATGTGTTAGCGCGTGTTGAGTGCAGCTGTCGCTGGGCAAATGTGCACATATTTAGGAGCCTCTTAGGGAAGTGGAACACACTAATGTCAATCTCACACAGAATGTTAAGCAGACCTTCTGCAATGAGTCAGTACTTCAGAAGCTTTTTTTGAATGAGATTTTTGAAATTTGAAGGTTAATATATTCCTTTCCTTCTGACTTGAGGAAGAAGTAAGCATTTGTGGTTGTTCTTCATTTCCTCACAATCTCTTAAAGATTTTTTTTAATTTAAAAAGTTACTTGTCTTGGCATGAACATTTGATCAAAAAGAATAACCAAAGACGGCCTTTCAATGGAAAGCAATTCATTTTGGTAACCCATGCATTTTTTAATATAAAATCAAACAAAAAAGCTTAAAATTAAGCTGTATTAGAAAATGTGTAACTCATAATTCATGTTTATTGTGATGAAAACTTTTCACATGAGAAGACAAGAGAAAAATGATTCATCCAAAAACCCTATAAGAAATTTTAAAAGTGTATAGATGAACAAATATAAATGCCATATTTGTAGGGAAAAGATTGGGGGGAAAATTACCAATACTCAGCTCTCATAATACCCCTCACAAAACTTTAAAACAAATGTCCTTACCGAATACTAAAAATAAATTCACAAATTAAAAAAGAAAAAAAACATCTTCAGTCTAAAATGTTACTACAAAACATAGTTCTGGAAGTTAGCCAGGGCAGTCTTTCCTTAAACTGAAGGTTTTCTTTTGCTTAAGGAAGAAAACCTAGGGGGTTTTGTTGACTTGGTGTGTCAAGAATAAACATTGATGTTGGTGCCCACCACCCACAGAGATAATTAGAGTTTGGATAGGATGTAACTACCTCATGCTGGCTCGAGTTAGGTGTTCCTGTGACAGTGGCCGTCGTGAAGAGGGGTTCCCACTTTAAGGATGTCTGTGCCACCCCAATACAAAGTGCTTTATAGTCATGCTGATCCTCCACAAACCATCCTGCGAACAGGTGTGCGTAGCTCTTGTCCCCATTTGACAGAAGAAAGAATTGAGGCTCATAGAGGATCACCCTGTTTATACACAATGGAGCCAAACTGTGAATAAACTGGCTTGTCTGTCTCACTGAGGAGCACTCTTTAACCTTGATAGTGGTGTCAACAGTCAAGAAGCCTCAGGCTTGTGTCTGTCTTCCTGACCTCAGCAAGTCAACAAACCAGAGCGCCCTAAACTTCACTGTAATTTTGGAGCTATGCATTTGTATACTTTTTAAAGAAATATGAGGAGAGCACATAACATGAGAAAAGCACTCTTCTGGGGTCTGTTGGGAGGATTCTAGAGGGGAATAGGGTCTGTGCTTTATAGCATATAGATAACAGAGTTGGAGAGACACACTCGTGTGCCAATATTAGAAGGGAAAGTGCCTAGGTCCTAAATTGGGACACTGGTGGTCGGATGAAGTGTCCACTTTTCACACCCTGCTCCCAGGGTTGTGGTCTGTGTTTGGACATTCCCCATAAATCTGGAAGTAGAAGAACAGGACTGATGAAGAAATTTCTTTTAAATACTATTCCTGACATGTCATAATATTTTTTGTTGCTGAATAGCAAATATCTACTGAACATCTCCTCAAGTTGTGTTGCGTTTGTTTGAATGAGCCTGTGTACAATCCCAGGTTCTGTAAATGCTCTGCTCCATGTGCCATGGGGTGTCCTTCACTCTTCTCGGCGGTGCTAACAGTAAGGAAGCTGCCCATTATCGATTGTTTAGTGGGTGTCATGATCTTATAGCTGAGGACATGGAGGCTTAGAAAGGTGAAACAATTTGCTCAAAGTCACACAGCAAATAAGCACAGATCTTGGGTTCAAACCTACACCTTGGCTTCAATGCCCATGTTTTTAAATTATGTTTTTCAGTTACAGTTGGCATTCAGTATTATTTTTTATTAGTTTCAGATGCATAGCATAGTGGTTAGACATTTATATAATTTACGCAGCCTAGTCTAGTCCCCACCTGGCACTATGTATAGTTGTTGCAATGTTATTGGCTATATTCTCTTTCCTATGCTGTACTTCACATCCCCATGACTATTTTGTAACTAAGTTTGTTCTTCTTAATCCCTTCACCTTTTTCATCCATCCCCTAACCCTCCTCCCATCTAGCAACTGTCAATCTGTATCTATGAGTCTGCTTCTTTATTTGTTTGCTTATTTATTTTGGTCTTTAGATTCCATAGATAAGGGAGATCTTGTATGGTATTTGTCTTTCTCAATCTGACTTATTTCTCTTAGCATAATACCCTTTAGGTGTATCTATGATGCCACAAATGGTAAAATTTCATTCTGTTTTATGTCAAAGTCCATGTTTTTAACTTCCATTCACTACTGAAAATAATCCTTTCATGGGTGTAATGGCTTCCCATATCTGTACACACCTCTTCGAAAGTTATTAGACAACTTTACCAAGAAACTTTGTCTGTATGGAGAAAGCATTATTTTTTAGGTACTCATATGCAGTTCAAACCAAACCAAAAATAAAGCAACTCTTTGATTGAAAAATGTTAAACAAGTTTATCACATTATTCCATCAGTCATTTAGACAATGAATGCTTATTCTCATTTATTTCACTACTTCTCCTTTTCATTCTAATGAAATGAACTCAGTTTAGATGCCTCTATTGACTTTCTGTGTTATAGGTTAGAGGCCTGAAATATAAGAATCCATTTTTCTGCTGCTCCTGTTTGGGGTGATTTGTTGAAAAGAGGGGTTGATCATGCACCAGACCTCAGAGCTGAGAAATGTCAGAAGGAAAAATCTTTGTCCATGCCCTTCTTCTGAAATGAAAGTTAGAAGCCCAAAATACTAGTTCTTACAGATCCTTTGAGATGGAAGACAAGCTCCACCCCTTGATATGTCAGTTATTTATAAAGTACGGACAAGACTGCAGAGGTACCGAGAAGCCGTGGGGCAATTTGCTGACAAGACCTGCAAGGAAGTGGACTGAGGAATGACAAAAGGGCCCACCCCTCCTAGAGACTGGAGCAGGGAGGCCTGTGTCCCCAGCTGTCCAAAAGACAGGACAGCACATGCAGTCACCATGACAGGCAGCATTCACAATGGGCTTACAGTTTTCATAGGCTGTGTGGACTGCTCACAGAAATGCTACAGAGCAGAGGCCCCTGGGGTACCCAGGATGGTACGCACTGGGGATTCGCCCCACTTCTGACCCTGGCTTAGTTGCTATAATGAACATTACTACATACTGCTCAGTAACACTTTCTTGAATGCCCTTACTTCCCCTCTTCTGTCCCAAAGCAACTCAGCTTGGTTTAGGACCACTTTGACTCCTGACCCAATGATGCAATAGTGCCTTGGCTCTTCTTCATGGTCATTGTGTGACTGGAGGCCATGGCTCTATGGAGGAGGATTTTCACTCATGCCTCTCGAGCCACCGTGTGGCTGAGGCCACTTCCCATTAGCATTCGTGGGCATGGGACACCAGCCCAGTGCATGATGGGCTCTGACTGATGTGTGCATGTTGTGTTCCTCCGACTGCATGGCCCACCCTCTTCCTGCACCCCCTTGGCCTGGTTCAAGGAGAGCCATGGTTCTTAAAGCTGCTGCCCTTGACCCTTGAAAGCCCTGGAGTGCGGGTTCACCGTGTCACTGTCCCATTGCTGTCAGTGTTAAAGCCCATGTTCTAGCAGCTGTTTTCCTCACATTCTTCTCCACCTTCTCTCCAGGAAGCAACAAGCACAACTCTGTTCACTGGGACAGACGTTGCCCCCTTGCCCTCCTTCCTCATTGTGCTTCGCAATGCTACATCCCTGTTGTTATTTAGTTTTTCACTCCTCTTATTCGTTCTTTTCCACTATCTTTGAGCCTCATTTTTGGTCTGTTCCATCCAGTTCTTGTCCCCCTGTCTCATTCACCATCCAAGGAAGCAACTAAGAAACAATCTGAACCTTGTCACCGCAATAAGAATGTTTGAGCTTTGCCAGATAGGAGCAGTTTCCATTTCAACTATGTGACAATAAAATAATTAAAGAATATGATTGCATCATTTGTACCTGCTTCCAAAAGAGACAGGTGAGGAATAATCACAGCTACCCAAGCACATGTTTGACTGTTTGGGATTAATTCATGAACACAGGTGTATACGTATACACCTGTGTTCATGAATTAATCCCAAACCCAAAGAGGTTACATCTAAAAAGATTCATAAAACTGCAGTGCTACGTCTTCACTGTGTAGAATATGTTTTACACCCAACTTTGCAAACACAGAGCCACCCACGTTCTGTTTCCTGAGCAAATAACAGAGAACACCAGCTGCTTATTCTCCTGCTTAACATCAAGAAAAGTAGAGATTACAAAAAAATTAGCTGACACAATTCATCAATTTATAATATTTCAAAGGCTACACACACATGCACATATTATGATGTGGAGTTGTGCACCTGGAAACTATATTGCCAACCAATGTCACTCCCAATAAATTTAACAATAAAAAAAAATGCTAAATGATCTGACAGAAATAAAAAAATGCATATATTATGTATAAAACCACCCTGAACACATGTTTAATATTTATGAAGGTATTCTGATCATTTAAGAATTCCAAACTTGTGCAATGTCATGTATATAATGGATGACTGTTCTTAAAATACCAGAAAAAAGTTATATTCCCCTGAAGGCAATCCCCTGAAGTCATTAAAAAAAACTTTCTCGTTATTTACACAAAATTCAATTTCTTATTGAAGCACTTACATCCTTTGTCATGCATCTCACAAAATCCAAACCAGGCAGGTTTTTGCAGAAACAGAAAGATGAGGTGATTTTTCTTACCAAGACATACTTTTGGATTGGTGAGTGGAAGTCGCTTTAGGTAAAATCTTAGGTACATGGAAAAAGAATGTGTAGAGAATGTATAATATAAAAATAAAACAGAAGACTATTTATTATTGTGTTTTTAGCTAGATCCTTCACCTTGCTCACAAAACCCATCAATTATTAGTTTGATTTATATGAAGATTTTTCACCCCTCCCCCAATTTAATGAGCCTTTGAAGCATTCGGTTAAATCACAGGATTATCTCTTGCGTCTAATAAGTTAAAGTTTACTAGGAGATTGTTCTTATAAGAAAAACATTTTTTTTTTTAAGATTTATTTTATTGTTTTTGACAGACAGACAGACAGAGGCAGAGAGGGTCCAGGGGGAAGGCCCAGAGCAGTCTCACAGTTGTATGTCATCAGTTGTCTACATGGTTTCATTCCACACAGGTGGGCGGGGGCTAGGCAGGGCTGGAACCTGGCCGGGGGCCTCCTGCATGGGAGGCATGCCCCCTCGAGCTGGGGGCCAAACCAGGGGCCTCCCACATGGGAAGCTCACCCCAGCAAGAACCAAACTGGGGGCCACACCCCAGTTCAGCATATGGGTCCACTCGGGCGCAGGGCTGGGATTCAATACTTGGACTCTGGGCCTGCAAAGTGAGTGCTTAACCGTTACACTGAGCCACCCCACCTTCCCCAGAAAAAAATATTTTTAAGCTGCTAATAATGCTGCTTCAAATAATCTAGAATTTTCAGATGAGCAAAAATAAAGTTTGTATTTTAGAATTGAAATAAGATGTGAAAGAAAAAAAACAAAACAGAAATGGAGCATCCTGTTTCTTCGCTCCCCCAACCCTAACTGCCACGCCCCCCAGCTGACTCAGAACAGCTGGCTTTCCAGTGGTTTCCATTACAGCTGAGTCCTTCGGGCACCTGCTGTCACCGCCTGCCTCCTGCAGTCTGCAAGCAGCAGACGATGCCTTGACCTGGGAGTTGTGCTTGGTCACCTGTCTGAGCCAGGAGGTCTTCCCTGGGACAACGCCTCCTTCTTGCTCCCAATGCACTCTGTACCTTTCTCCGCTCCTCTCAGTATGCTGCGCCCATAGGATTCAGTGTGTTCTGTCCAAAATGTGAGCTAAACATTTAAAGGGAAGTGTAGAACCTGGTTTTTCACTTTGGGTTTTCCCAGGCAGCCTTCCTCAATCTCTAGGGCGGTGGTTCTATTGCCAATGAGCTGTGGAATGAACTTCTGGGATTCCGTGGCAAGGACTCCAGTGTCTACCAGCCTTGGCGGGCTTGGATAGTGTCCTCATTCAGCCCTTTCTCTTGGAGTGTCACCTCTGTAAAAATTACAGGGCTAGGCTAGACCTGGTGTGAAGCTGTCTTTGCCAAGTATTCTGTTTCATCAGATGTTAAAATCACTGTGTCCTCTTCTGCAATGCAGGGCACACCCTACCCTCTGTGGAATAATATATTTTAAGTGACTGACTTCTGAAACTGGGCCCCGAATACCGTCTGCCACATGGCCCATGTTTGCACATCTCTATATAGTTACAATTGTGGAATTTGACAGTATAACTCTGCATCTGATTAATTAAGAATGTGTAAAAACAAAGTTCTTGCATTACAGCTCGTTCCTTATCTTTATGTCTTTTACTGTGATGTTGTAGAACTTGGATCATATGGAAAACTAAAATATTATGACACAATGACTGAAGAAGGTAAGAATGATTTTAGAATTGTATGCATTGGCTTTTCTTGTTTTTTTCATTTATAGTGTCTGTTGCTTGCCCAGTTTTTTTAATCCTTCTTTTTTTTCCTTTTTGCATGACTTCAGTGACATTGTGATCTATTATTCCTTCTGTATTTCTGTCTAGTTTTTGTCATCGTGTTTATTTGGAATTGGAGATGTGCAATACCATGGGTAATCATGTTATTCCATTCAAACGATCCGAACCATCTCAACCGTGTAACACACTCAGAGAAATGGTGTCACCAATGTAAACACAAGCACACACCCACTGGGTCAACATTACACCCTCCACATACTCTCAACAACATATAGAAACACATCCAACCAATACTTGTCTTATACTATGCCCTTAATTGCAGAGGTGGGGGAAGAGGGCCTATGATCTGGTGATGTTCTGATTTATGCCAAGGAATAAGTGACCTAAAGTAACTCCTAGACTCCAAAGAGGCCTGTGTCTGCTACAGAGGGCTGTGGGCTCATGTCCTCAGCTCCCCCAGTCCCTGTGGACTCATCTAAGAGGCCAGCAGGGAGAATTGTATACAAGGGCTGTCCGCAAAGTGTCCAGTCACGTGTACTGGGGTTTACAGTCTATAAGGTTGGGCATATTATTTTAACCGCTTCCCATGAGTAAATGAAGTCTGGCAGAGACTTAGTTTAAAAAGATATGAACTAATGAATTCCAGGCACTATGCTAGAATATAACCTAGCCCCAGTGAATAGCACTTTTCTCAAGCCTCCACCTTCAGAATAATAAATAACATTTGTAAACTATGAAACCATTTGGGGTTTTTACATGATTTTTTATGCTGGTATTGAGAAGAAATCGAAAGGTACCCTAAAAGGAAAATCAGCTAATTTTATCCTTCCACGTGAGCGATACTCCCAGATGTGTTGCATATCTTGTTTTCAGCTTCTAGTACTGCTGAGTTCCCTTAGCTGGCCAAAGTTCTCCTAGTTGCTTTGCGTGCAAGAGGCAGAACATCTCACTGCCCTTGGGAAGAGGAAGGCTCTTCTCAGCCCCTGCCCACTCTGACTTCTGTACAACACCCGGGCCCTTTTCTGCTGCTACCCCTGTGCTTTCAGTTACCACTGTGATGTCTCCTAAAGCAGCAAGCTTTGGGATTAGGACCTCAGATTTGGCCGTGTTGTCGCCCAGGGTCCTCCCTGCAACCTGGGGAAATGCTCTGAGGGCCCCCGGGGTAGAAAGCTACCTATGGGTGTAAGTGTTCCTGCTTCCTCCTACTCCTACCACAGAGAAGAGACTAAAATAGCAACTCGTAGCTTAGAGGAGGCCCCTGTCCCAGCTCTTCTTTTTAGTCTGTGTCTTCAGACCACTTTGATGTTTATTGGTGGTTGGCTTAAGAAACCCGAGGTTGGGGCTCACTGACTTTCTGATTTGGTCGCTCCTCTCGGCCTCTCCCTAGTCCCAGCCTCGGTGTCACAGCTCTGGTGGAGGGTGGGTTTGTTAGCTTCCATCTGCCCTTCACTGTCTTGCCTCCATCTTGTCCTTTCTCTTTTACCCTTAGCTTCCCATTGACAGGGCAGCTTATGCCTCCCTATAAGTTGTCCCATTTCTCCCTTACCCTGTTTCTTTCTTCTTTCCACATCCATTTGAGCAAGTGTTGCCATCCAAGTGCTCCGTTCCTCTTCCACCCTACACCAGACAAGTCAACACAGGTGGCAATGCAAAAATGCTCCTTCCCATTGGAGGTTGCACTTCATAATGGCCAGGCTTTCTAGACAGGAAAACAAAGTCAAAATAATGTCTTCAATGAGAACCATGGCTGGCCCTTAGCAAGTCTGTAAAATTGTGTTTGGGGGCCCTCACTGGTCACCTTAAACATTTCTTATCCATCTCTTGACTTTTCTGTCCCTTCATGTATATCCCTTTGTGTCCTGTTCTTATCTGAACATTCATCCCCAGTACAGTGATAACCAATAGTAACCAAGGTAGCATTTAAAAAGTGTATTCTATGAAATACTAGTCTCATGTGATGTCATTAGAAATTTTTTAACCCAGGGGGAAAAAAAAGAAAGCAAGCAAGATTGAGTTCATAGCTGAATAAGTGGGAGATCTTCTGAGTTGTGTTGAATAGGTTTCTTTACCATGTGGGTTGTTGGAGCCTTCAATATTCTACTGTCGCATATATGCATTGCCGCACATAGTGAATCATAAAGAGGGGTGGAGCTGGCAATATTCCCCAGACTTCTTCGATCAGAAAAGCCATTCTTCCATGAAGTTCCTTGTGAGACTGTAAATGCTGATGAAGGTGTTGTCTTTCACCTGGAATACAGCCGCCTCTGAACGGTGAGTCTTCTAAACACAGAGCAGTCCCTCTCAGGTCCTCATAGAAAGGATCTGTTGGAACAGGTGGCCTCCACCTAGTGACATCCCATCATAACCTCCAGCAGCTGCATCCATGACAAGCCAGGCCTGGCTTAAACCGCATTCTGGGATTCCAGCTGACAGGTTCCAAACCAGCTCCATAATCTCAGCTGACTTCTTCAACGTCTCAGGGGCCTCACCCCTTCCCCTGGAAAATAATACTCAGAACAACGATTTATGTCACTTCCATTTGCACACTTTAAGGAAGTAAAATTAGATGAAGTATAATAAGCTAAAGATGCCTGGGGCACGAATAGACTAGCTAGCCTTCAGGAAATACTCCCTCCATTTAAGCATTTCTTTTCAAAAATTGAGAAATGTGACTTGCCCTTGAGAAGAGCTTCATTGTACTTGCCTATGTGACTAGTCATTATTTGTAACTATTTCCAGGGAATTCTCTGGATGTTGTATGATTGCTACTTGCAATAAGAACCATGGTTTCCCTCTAAAGTGGATTAAATGGGAAGGTGGATTATATATGCCACCCTCATCCTAAGAGAACTTGAGTGATGGTTTTCTAAATATAGAAATTTGCCCTGCACCAATTCAGTTTATTATTTCGGCACCTACTATGTGTGACTTATTCTGCTAGGTGCTTAGGGGCCACACTAGGCTAAAAGGTGAGCAGTTTCTGCCCATGGAACTTATACACAGGGCGGGAAATAAAACACAGCTATTAGGGAGCCACCAGGAAGAAAGTGGTAGAAGTATTAAGAGAAGAAGATAATGGACTAGGAAAATAGGAAAGCTTACTTTACAACTGGGGGTGGGGAGGAAGATTTTGGAGAGAAAGTGATCTTTGAA
This sequence comes from Craseonycteris thonglongyai, assembly GCA_004027555.1. Taxonomy (NCBI): domain Eukaryota; kingdom Metazoa; phylum Chordata; class Mammalia; order Chiroptera; family Craseonycteridae; genus Craseonycteris; species Craseonycteris thonglongyai. Next base: position 236 of record PVKE010047954.1, on the reverse strand, counting down.
CTGGGCCCCAAAGGATCAGTAGATATGAGGTAAATTAAGGAAGAAGAAGTGGCTGAGAAAGGGATATAAGGATGGGGACCCACCAGCCTTTACTGGGGCCTCCCACCTGTCAGGTGCAGGGCTGGGGGCTTTATGTATGTAATATAATTTAATCCTTATAAATGATCTCACAAAGTAGATGTTATTGAAGATGAGAAACCCAAAGCTCAAAGAAGTATTTTATTAAGATGAGGAAA
>PVKE010047953.1:0-11733 GCA_004027555.1 Craseonycteris thonglongyai | reverse complement strand
CGGTAGGGATGGGGGCGGGGCCGAGGGTGGGGCGAGGCCACACACACAAGGGCAGGCAGGGGGCGGGGCCGAGGACGGGGAGGGGCCGGCGGTAGGGACGAGGGTGGGGCGAGGCCATTCGCAAGGGCAAGCATGGGGGCGTGGCCAAGGGCGGGGGCGTGGCAGCGGGTGGGGCGAGGCCACACACACGCACGCAAGGGCAAGCAGGGGGCGTGGCCGAGGGCGGGGCCATTCGCAAGGGCGAGCAGGGGCGTGGCCGGGGCGTGGCCAGCGGCGCGGGGCGGGGCCGAGCTGTGCTCAGAGCTAAGCGGGCCCGCAGGCGGGTGAGGGCGGCAGTGAACGGCTGTCCGGGCAGGTCCGTCGGCGGCATGGGGCGCGTGCAGCTCTTCGAGATCTGCCTGAACCACGGCCGCATCGTCTACAGCCCGGGGGAGCCGCTGGCGGGAGCCGTGCGCGTGCGCCTGGGGGCGCCGCTGCCCTTCCGAGGTGGGCGCGGGGGATCCCCTCGGGGCGGGCGGGGCGGGGCTCAGGTGGCGGCGCCGCACCTGCGGCCGGGCCCGGGCTCGCCGGAAGCGGCTGCCGGGGGCGTTGGGCCTCGGGCGCCCCTGGCGCCCCTGGCGCCGGCCCGGGGCGCGCGTGGGCTCCACTCGGACACCGCGGCTGCGGGGAGGGCTGGGTGGAGCTGGCCCGGGAGGTGCAGACTCGCCGGGATCGGAGGTCGGCGGCGGCCGCGGCAGAGCATGGAGGCCCGCTGTTGCAGTCCTTCCGCTTTTGCCCTTCCTGCCGTCTCTGTTTCGGGGTGCGGGGGCTTAGAGCCTGTCCCCCGTGCCGAAGCCCACTCGGACCCTCCGACCCTCCCTGCCCGGCCCCCCGGCTGCGCCCCGCACTTGCTTGGCCCTCACCTGGAGTCTGGTCCGCGCTGGGCTTTCCCACACACCCATGCTCCTGGCGCAGCCCCGGCACCGCGTGTGCGGGTCCCCAGCAGGGGCCCCGGGCACCCACTTACACCCAGCCTAAACCTGTCCTAAAGGTCTGGAGGTGTCTTGCTCATCCCTTCCGGCCTAGCAGGCTTCCGGGAACTGAACCTGAGTTCTCCGGGCCGGTCCCTGTGCTGGTGCAGACGCCTGGGACATCGGGGCTGGGGATGGCGTTGCTGCGGGGGCCCTCGCTAGGGCTCTTCATCCTGGGTGTGGTGTGCACTTCACAGCTCCATCCTCAGGGTGCTGGGGGCAAAGCCACCACCCTAGGCCCCGCTGCCTGGCTCTGAGTGCAGTGAGGTTGTGTGCTGTGTCCCTGTGGGGTGCTCTTACACCCTGGGGTGCTGGGCCAGAACCACAGTGGCCATGCTTCCCTCTGGGTCTTGACCCGCTCCGGGTCTCTGCGTGGTTAACAGCTCAGTGCTCCTGGTCTGCGCTGAGGACTGAGAATGGCTGTCCCCTTTGGGCAGCCGCTGCCTCCATCCTGGACATTCTGCCCCCCTACCATGCCACAGTTTGAGGCTACAGGGTGCTCGGCCCTGGAGGTGGGTAGCCAGGAGGATGGTGCCCAGACAGCAGCAGCGGCCCACAGCTCCACTGTTTCATGAGTTCTTGCCGTAGACGCCATTCTCACCACTTTCCACTATCCAATTCCAGGAGTCCTCATAGCTACCCTGCGAGATGGGAGCTGTTATTCTCATGTTACAGGAGTGGAAACAGGACAGAGGGAAGTGGCCCTCAGGCTAGTGCTTTTGTGCAAGGACGCCGCCAAGGCCTGGCTGCTCCGGGTTTGTGGGAGCTGGTGGAAGGTGGGACAGACCCTTAGGACCAGAACAAGGAGGAGCAGCAGTCTTCGTGGTCAGTCCACGGTGCAAGGGAGCAGGGCTGCTGGCCAGGTGGGAGTGCTGGCATGAGAGGGAGGCTCCAGAAGTCACTCTGGAGCACGATCCACACGATGATTTTCCTTAGAGAACCAGAGCGGCCCCAAACCAAACAGAGGTGCCCGTCAGTTCAGCGCCTGCCTTCTGTTGTGCTCGGAGCGCCCTTAGGACTGTTTGGAACCTAGACGGCGCGGTGCCGTGCGGTGGAGGCTGCACCTTGCCTGAACACACCTTGCCCCTCACCTCCAGGAGCAGACACCCCCCTGCATGGGGCAGGAGGGACAGGCCTGCTGTGTGTGCCCACCCCCTACGCCTGTTCCCCTATGGAGAAGAGAGTGGGCACGAACAGGGTGGCCTGACCCCAAGACAATGATGACCGAAGGCCCCTGAAGGGGCCTCTGCATGGGCATTGCCAAGGTCATGGAGCGTGGGTCTCTAGGGTCTGTTTTCCTGGGATTAGGTGCTCCCACCGCTCATTTACCTGGTGACTGGGGGCTGGGTCCAGGGAGGGTAGGTGACTGCTTCAGCCACCCTACTGTTGGACACATGGGCTGTGCCTAGGTGGTTTGTTGTTACCAGCTGTGTCGCTCAGGGCTCCCGCGTCAGCCTGCACTTTGATTTCCACCTGCTCTCCAAGACTTGTCAAAATATTTAATATTTGCCAGTCTGCTGGGTTAAAATAAGTCATGTGAATCTCCCTAACTTCTAGTGAGGTTGGACATTGGTTCTTATTATCTGTTACTATAAACCCCTAAGTAACAAATCACCCCTAAATTATGTGGTATAAAACAATCATTATATCCGATAGCATTATGGGTGGAAATTGGGACAGAGGTGGGCAGGGCGATCCCTCTGTTCCATGTGCCGACCCCTGGGGTCACTTGACAGTGCTCGGCTGGCACCAGGCCAGTCTGGGGACCACTGCACCCCTCCTGGCATACTCTGTTGGTCCCAGCATTTGAAGGGCAGCCAGATTCAAGGGGGTGGCGCTCTCTCCACAGGGAGGGTTAAAGCGGGTGGCATCTGGGCCCACCAGGACAGCTTCGCGTTTGTTCAGGCACATCTCCCTGTCTCGGGCAGTCCACTCCCCTGCCTCGTTTCTCCTGGGTTGTGCTGATCTGTTGGAGCACCACTGGCCTCTCAGGTTTCAGGTTGGGGACAGTTCCAGGTCTGGCCCTAGTGGGGGGTGGTGACAGCATGGATTGGGAAGCAGGGCTGAGGTCTGGGAGGCAAGACTGGGCTGGCACGGAGGCTGAGGGTTGCTCACTGGCATCACCGACGGGGGCGGCGGATGAACTAAGGGTTTGGGAAGTAAGCTCGGTGTGCTGTGGGTGACCAACCGGAGGTTTGTGTCAGAAAGGTGGGGACAGCCTGGGATGACCGACCATGGACATGGGTGGTGTGGCTGACCCCTGGGCACTCGGGGACACCGGGTTCTTCCTACCTGGTGGCTCTGTCATGAAGGTGTCAGTTCTGAGTCACATTCCCCTCACCTGACTCTCAAGTCAGGGGAGGAAGAGGGACAGGGCAGGGAGGCTGAAGCCTTTGGCCTTGACTCAGCCCTACAGGGAGAGGAGGGGTGAAGCCGCAGGGCTGTCTGTCACTGAGCTCCGCCCCCTCGCTTGGGTCTTCAGTTGCAGTGCCCTCCCTAGTGACCAGCCTCAGCTGGGTGGGGCTGTGCAGCCACGGCCCTGACCATAGTGGACTCTGAGTACAGGTTGCTGGAATGAGGAATTTGAGTTCCTGACCACAGAACGGTTGCGGTGGCAACCTCTGCTGCCAATGGTCCCTGGTCTGGGGAGTGGGCCTCTCCACGCAGAAAATCAGCTCTCCTGGGCAGAACTGGCCCGGAAGTCAAGGGTGTCCCCACCCTCCAGTGTGCCAGACTTGGGGACCTTTTCTTCTCAGGCGGGTCTGACCACATTCCTGCAGCATGAGGGTTAGCACTTAGCTTCCTGGAGCGTGAAGGGGTGCTTCCCAGCCTCAGTCACTTGCCTGTGAGGCAGCAGGAAGGTGGGGTCAGAGGTGAGCTGCCCCATAGGCCTCTGTTCCTCATGGTGTCCCAAGCATCCCCTATAAGGGGCTGGGTTTTCAAAGGTCTGGTGGGCCCAGGTGTGGCTAGAGCCAAGGTCACCAAGTTGGGGGCTGCCTAGGGGTCCTCTGGGTGACCACTGTGGCCCTCCTGTCCTGCACTGCAGGACAAATGTCACTCTGTGCCTCACCACCTGACCCCAAGAGGGGGGATGGGCAGCAGGTGTTCTCTGAAAGGCAGAAAGCCACTTGCTGGCGATGCCGGGCCGCTAGGTGCTGCATCCCTGCTTGAATCCCAGGTTAGGGGCTGGCTGGGGCTCATGCCCTTCCTCTCCGCCCCACCCCACTCTTGCAGCCATCCGAGTGAGCTGCACAGGTTCCTGCAGAGTCTCCAACAAGGCCAATGACACAGCATGGGTGGTGGAGGAGGGCTACTTCAACAGTGCTCTGTCCCTGGCCGACAAGGGTGAGTATGTCTGGGAGCCTGCCCCCTCTGTTGTTCCAGTCCCACTCTCGTCCCCCGTCCTTTGCCCAGGCCATGGCCCTGTGCTGCTGGTGACTGACGGGGAGACCCAGCAGCCAGAGGCAGTGTGAGCAGGTTGGCTGCAGCGCTGCTTCTGTCTGGCTCTGTGGTGTCACCTCGGGGCTCCTGAGGCCCCCTCTCTGCCACCTCTCCCTGCTGTCTCTGTAGGGAGTCTGCCTGCTGGAGAGCACAACTTCCCCTTCCAGTTCCTGCTTCCTGGTGAGAACCCAGCCTGGCCGGCCCTGGTGGTGACGGTTGGTGGGGGATGGGGGGCTGTGGAGTAGGGATAGTTGGGTGCCAGTCCCTGCTGTCTCCAGCCACAGCGCCCACGTCCTTCGAGGGCCCTTTTGGGAAGATCGTGCACCAGGTGCGGGCCACCATTGACACACCACGCTTCTCCAAGGACCACCAGTGCAGCTGTGTGTTCTACATCCTGAGTCCCCTGAACTTGAACAGTATCCCAGACATCGAGGTGAGGAAGGGCAGCGGCCTCTCTGTCATGAGCTGACCCTGCTGTGTCCTGGGGCAGCGCGTGGCAGCACCGCGGGGGTATGGCCAGGGGCCCAGGGTCCAGCCTGCACAGCCAACCCCCCTTCCCCACCTCCCCAAGCAACCCAACATGGCCTCCACCACCAAGAAGTTCTCCTATAAGCTGGTGAAGACTGGCAGTGTGGTCCTCACCGCCAGCACTGACCTCCGGGGCTACGTGGCCGGGCAGGTGCTCCGGCTGCAGGCAGACATCGAGAACCAGTCCGGCAAGACCACCGGCCCTGTGGTGGCCAGCCTGCTTCAGGTCAGAGTCCCAAGGGTCTGGGGAGCGGGTGGCTGGGATACCCAGGCTCACAGGCTGGCCCTTCCCCAGAAAGTGTCCTATAAGGCCAAACGCTGGATCTACGACGTGCGGACTATCGCAGAGGTAGAGGGTGCGGGTGTCCAGGCCTGGAGGCAGGCACAGTGGCAGGAACAGATCCTGCTGCCTGCTCTGCCCCAGTCGGTCCTGCCCGGCTGCAGCCTCATCCACGTGGACTACTATCTGCAGGTACTGGGGACGGGGTGGGTGGGGTGTGGGCTGGGGGGCCCGCGGCCTGGTCTCTTACCCCCCAACCCCCACAGGTCTCCCTGAAGGCCCCGGAAGCCACCGTGACCCTCCCAGTCTTCATCGGCAATATCGCTGTGAACCAAGCCCCCCTGAGCGCTCAGCCAAGCCCGGGGCCCCCTCCTGGGGCTGAGTCCGTTGTGGTGCCTTCGGCGCCGCCCCAGGAAGAGGCCGAGGCTGTGGCGGATGGCCCCCACTTCACAGACCCCAGCTCTCTCTTTACCAAGAGCCACTCGCAGCCACTGCCGCCTGCTGCCTTTGGCTTGGTGCCTGGCGCCTCTGAGCCGCATCTTCAGAACGGCAGCTCCCCCTCCCACCGTCTGGCCCCCGCCTTGTGCATCTCCACAGGTGCCACCGTGCCCTACTTTACAGAGGGTCCCGGGTGGCCGGTGCCCACCGCCAGTACCGCGATCCTCCCCCCGGAGTACAGCTTGCAGGGCCACCACTACGGTGAGCGGGGGCCGGGGGCCGGGGCCCGGGGCCGAGAGGCGCCAAGGGCCCCACGCAGACCTCACTCTCTCCCCGCAGAGCCGCCACCATCCTATGAGCAGAGCTGCAGCGGTGCAGACCCCGGCCTGACCCCCGAGAGCTGACCCCGTGCAGCCTAATCCGGTCCGACCGACCTCTGCCCTGGGACTGGGCACCCAGGGTCTCGTGCCTTTGCCCCCGGCCTGGCCTGGCCCACTCAGGACTTGCTGCACCCGGCCGTCCCCTGTGCTTCCTTGGACCATCTCTATGGTCCCCCGCGGTTGGCCTCTCCCTGCGGGCCGGGGCTGGAGCGACGCAGTGTAATGAAAGCGCTTCGTTTGTAGAGCTGGGCAGAGGCCCGCCTCTCGGGCGCCCTCCTGCGGCCGGGCGCTCGGCAGGCCCAGCCTGGGGGCGTCGTCCTCGGCCACGCCCCATCCCGGGCTCGGCTCCTCCTCGGCCCCGCCTCTTCCGGCCGCGCCCTCCCCGGACTTGAGCCATCGCCCCGCCCCTTCCGGCTGCTCGCCTTGCCCCTTCCGGGCGCAAGCCCCTCTCGCCCCGCCCTTTCCGGCGCGCGCCCCTCTCCCGTTATTCCCGCAGTCTTGGGCCGGAAGGTTGGCGGGAGCAGCGCTCCGGGCCGCAGAGAGGGACCCTCCTCGAGGTTTACGCGTGTGGGGCCCCTTTAACCTGGGCCCGGGGCGGGCGCTCGGATCTCCGGTTCTGCCAGAGGGTGTGCCCCTCGGAGCCACACGGCGGCCTGGGGCCCCGGCGTTAATTTAAAATGAGTTGTGACGCGGGGCAAAGACCACCCGTCTCGTTTTATTAACACACACCTTGGGCTTGCCCGTCCAGCACCCATCGTTGCAGGTGTTGCAGTTCAGGCCTGCGCCGGAGGAGAGCCCGCCTTACCCTTGGCCTCAAAGTCCCTGCTGTTACCACGGCCACGTCCGGCTCTGAGATGCTGCTCCTCGCCTCCCGTCCAAGTACGAACACAGGCCGGCTCCCGAGGTCTACGTCTCAAAGGACTGTAGTCTAGGACTCAAGAAGCCCAGGAACAAATAAGCCCACGTTTCCCAAAGGGGCATCTTGCAGACTTCCCAGGCTTCAAGGGGCCAGTGGTCCTGGAACGAACTTTGGGCGTCACTGGAGATGGGTTCAAATTCCAGCTGTACCAAAGGGCTGACTTCAGTTGGGCGTCTCCATTACCTTAAAGTACAAGCTCATGAGACTCTGAGGGGACAGACAGGTCGAGCCACCTCCCCTCCAACATGATAGTTTATTTCTCATTTAAAGGTCCAGAGGTGGAGATTTTGCCTGGTGATGAAGCTGTCACTCTAGTTGAGGCTTCCAACCCCTGGGTCCAGGGTGGCTGTTGCAGTTTGCACCATCACCCATTTACTGGGCCTGCACATCCAGTGTTTTGGGCAACAGGCTAGGAAGCAGATTGTATCACTTTTGCACACATCCCGTGGCTGCCCTTTGCTGTTGGAAATGTGCTCCCAAGCCAGCACCATGTGCATGGCTAAAATGTTACTATTTGTGGGATAAGGAGAGGATGAATACTGGAGAAAGCATGCCACAAGTAGGATGGATAATCTATAAAACAGCTGGAAACTAGCCTCATCGAAAGGAAAGTCTGCGTGGGCTGGAATCCCATCTCTGCCTCTTGATGGTTGTGTGGCATTGAAGGACTCAACTCCCTTGCTTTGGTTTGTTCATTTACAGAAAGTGGATAAGAACAATGTCCAGCTTTCATGACTGGCCTGATTATTACAGAGTCAACATGTTATGTGCTGAGAATAGCACCTGTCATAAGTTACCAGTGATCATGTAGGGGCAGGTTGGACTGATGGTGTAAAATGGGAAGTGCAGCCTACTTCTGACATTCACACTTGGTATGTGCCTGGTAAAAGATTTTTTTCCACGTCTTAACTCATTTATTAACAAATATTGAAGATTTATTTTTTTTATTGTTTTTAAAAGAGAACGGGGAGGGCCCAGAGCAATCTCCATAGTTGTACGCCATCAGTTTTTAACACGGTTTTGTTCCATACAAGTGGGCAGGGGCTGCTCAGGGTGGGAATTGGGCTGGGGGCTTCCCGCATGGGAGGCACACATCCTTGAGCCAGGGTCTGAACTGGGGGTGGGAGTGGTGGTGGTGGGGGGGCGAGAACTGAATTGGGGGCCTCCCACATGGGAAGCAAACCCCAGTTCAGCCCCCATGTGTCTGTGAGCCGGGGCCAGGAATGGGATTCAATCCCTGGTCCCCAGGGCTGCAAAGTGAGTGCTCAACCTGCTGAGCCATCACGGCTTCCCCCATTTAACAAATATTTACTGCCAAGTATAGTTCTAGGCGCTAGGGCACACAAAACAAAAATCCCTCACCTGGACTAACACTAGTGGGTGAGACAGCACTATGGCTCAAGTAAAAGCAAGAAAGTTCTGAGGTGCAGTATGGTTTGTTTGTAAGTAGGGCAGCAAGGGTAGGCTTCCCTGAAGAGGTAGTATGAAGACCCAAAGATGGTAAAGAAGTGAGCCACACGGATACCTGAGCTAAAAGCATTACTAGGGTCCAAGGCAGGATTGGAGGTGGGGAGGCTGGTCCCAGAGACGTACGTGTGGGCCAGGGTAGGTTATGTTGGGTGGTACAGGCCATGAAGGATGATTGCTTTTGAGTCTCCTGTCCGAGGCTCCAGACAGCTTGGGTTCCTTGGCCTGCCATGAGCTGACTTAGGCGGCCCCAACGAAATCTGGGAAGGTTTCCTTGGCACTTAGGGTCACCCATTTCCTCTGCACCTGCGTATACCGTCAGTGACAGAGTACGTAGCATTTTCGGGAGTATTCTTCCCATGAGACTGAACCATCAGGTGGTGGGAAGCAGATTAAACTCTCAGCTGAGGGCCTCCCCAGGTCTTACTTTGAAGACTGGCTGGAGAACCCCATGCTTCTTGCCTCGGCTCCCAGGGAATGGGAGAAACGGGTCTAGATGTGGGGAATGTGTGGCCTAAGCTAGTGCTGTCTGGTGAATGCCGTTTCGTGTGCAGGAACGGTTTTCCTCTTTGCGTTAACTAGGTGCCAGGCAGGCAGACAGGCAGGTGCTGGGCCTGGAGCTTGGGGTAATGGGGGGCACTGCCAGCTGGGGCCACCTCCTAACTGGCATACTCCTCAAGCCAGGCGCTTCTCTTAAAGCAGAGGAGCCCCATGGGATACTCCTCACCCCAGCCTTCCCAATAAGGACCCTCCCCAACCAGGGCTCATTCTCCTAGCGGGGCACCTTCCCTGTTCAAAGTCTCCTTCCTCACCTTCCCGAGATGAGGCATCGCCCCTAACCAGAACGATTCCATCGGAGACATCCTCCCCGCTGGGACACCGCCCGGCCCCCGCCCCGGGGCACCCTTCAGCCTGGACATCGGCCACAGCTGGCACACGCCTCGCAGGACCCCGCCTCCCCACCCAGGCATAGCCTTTAGCCCGAGCACACCGCTCCCAATCGGGCACAGACACCGCCCAGACACCGCCCTAGAACGCAAGTCGGGGTAGCGAAGGCCGACGGGATCTCAGGGGTCCCCCCGCCCCGGGGAGGCCACCAGGACGCTTAGGTAGCACGAGCGTATTTGTGAGACCGGGAGGACGACTGGCCCCCCACGCGGCGACGCGGCCTGGCCACGCCCCCGGTCGGCCTCCCGGCCTGGCCACGCCCCCCGCCGTCCGGCGCGCCCCGCGTCCGGACAGCGCAGGCGCGAGCCGCGGGCGCCGCCGTCCGGGCCGCAGCGCGCAGGCGCGGGCGCGCGCGCAGGCGCAGACGCGCCGGGCCGGGCCGCCCCGCCCTGGGCCGCGAGGCGCGGGCGGGGCGATGGCGCGCGGGAGGGGCGGGGCGACGCTGCGGGCCCGGGCCATGGCCGCCGCCGATGCCGAGGTGAGCCGCGGGGGCCGGCGGGGGGCCGGCGGGGAGGCGCGGGCCGGCGCGGGGCCGGCGGGGGGCGGGGGCGCGCGGCGGGGGCGCCGGGCGGGCGGGCGGGGGCGCCGAGGCGGAGGGCGGGCCCGCGCCTCCCCGCCGCCGCCGCCGCCGCCGCCGCCTCAGGCCGAGGCCGGGCCGTGCGGGCCGCGCTGCGCCGGGCGCGCTTTGTGCGGACGCTGGCGGGGGGCGGCCCCGGCGCGGAGCCGGAGGAGGCCCGGCCGCCCGCCCGGGAGCCCCCCACGGAAGCGGCGGAGGACAAAAGGGAAAGTGGGGGGCGAGCCGGCCAACTTCGCGGCCCGGCGCGGGGCCCTCGCGGCGCCCCGCTGACCTTCCGCTGGGTTCCGACTCGGAGGGCGGCGTCTTGAAGGAAAAGTTGGCCGGACCCGGGCCCGCGTCTCCTCAGACAACGCCGCCCGGCCCGGGCGCTGTCAGCGGCGGCCGCGCTGCGCACCGGCCGGGGCCCCGTCCTTTTGTTCAGCGCCCCGGGGCCGCCTCCGCGCCGCTCGCGCCGGAGGGCGGTCGGCTCCCCGGCTCCGGGCGGCGGGCACCCCGGAGGCAGCGTGCTCGTGCTGCGGGCCGACGCGGGCACCGGTTCCGGGGGCAAGAAGTGGTGACCTCGCGGGCTCCCGCGGAAACGACGGCGGGACAGGACGGGACCCGAAACCGGGGCGGGATGCGGGGCTCCTGCGCCCCCCGGGCGCGCACAGCCTTGTCTTAACCCGGGCGGGGTGTCGTCGCTTATTTGTCCGCCGCCCGCGCTGCCTGGGAGCGTTGGTGCGAGTGCGGCCGGCGCCGGGCAGCTCTTGAGTCCGTTGCCCGTGTTGACTGAGGACCGACTCCGTCCCTGGGATGTAAACGAGAGCACCCCGAGTCGCCTCCGGCCTTGGGGGAGAGCACCCCGAGTCGCCTCCGGCCTTGGGGGAGAGCTCCCCGAGTCGCCTCGGGCCTTGGGGGAGAGCACCCCGAGTCGCCTCGGGCCTTGGGGGAGAGCACCCCGAGTCGCCTCCGGCCTTGGGGGAGAGCTCCCCGAGTCGCCTCCGGCCTTGGGGGAGAGAACCCGAGTCGCCTCCGGCCTTGGGGGAGAGAACCCCCGGTCGCCTCCGGCCTTGGGGGAGAGAACCCCGGGTCGCCTCTGGCCATGGGGGAGAGAACCCCGGGTCGCCTCCGGCCATGGGGGAGAGCAGACTTGGAGGGGTTCGTGCTGTCCCTCGATGCACGTCTGCCGTGTCGCGAGCCCTGTGCAGGCCCTTTAGGTCAGTCCGCTCCTGCCCAGCAGGTGAGGAAACAAGACCTGGAAGAGGAACGACTTGGCCCCTTGTTCGTTGTGCCGCACACAGTAGGTTTTCAGTAACGGATCAATGAGCAGGCCCCAGACGACTCCGATGCCATGGGCAGCCGTGACTGAGCCTGTGTTTCCTATAAGGCGACCAGATGTTAACATTGGTAAAGCGGGACACCACTGACGGGGGTGGGGGGTGGGGGGACGGGGTTCTTGATGAAAAATTGGGTCTGTCTCCCGCCGTTCCCTAGCTTGGCGTGCATTCTTTCCAAAAATCGGGACTTTTTAAATATTTATTTATTTATTTTTATTGTTTTTTGACAGAGAGAGATACAGAGACAAAGAGAGAACTGAACTGGAGGCGCTCCCCAGTTCAGCACAGGGGTCCGCACAGGCTGCGATTTGATCCTCTGTCCCCAGGACTGCAAAGTGAGCGCTTACACACTGAGCCATCCCGGCTTCCCAACAAGAAACTTCTTTTTTTTATTATTGTTTTTTTGACAGAGAGAGAGAGAGAGAGAGA
>PVKE010047952.1:0-11750 GCA_004027555.1 Craseonycteris thonglongyai | reverse complement strand
CTACCTCTTTATCTGTCTCATGTGTGCTGTCTCAGCTGTAGTGAACTAAAAAGAATGTTTGTTGGGGGATGTGACTCAAGGAACCTATTTTATAATTTTGCCTCAGGCTGGCCTGTGCCTTCTGCTTTATTTATTTATTTATTTAAATTAACTATAGATGATACCTAACATTATATTGCCATTTAAGAACTCTAATGGGTTGATTCATTGTCTTTGGTGAAAATTCACACAAAATAAAAATTTTTATTATAATAATGATATTGTATGTCTATTGTGGAAAATTTAGAAAATAATATATTAAAACTGTAAATAAGAAAATCACAACTACCTATCATCCTACCAACTAGACATCATGCCTTTTAAATAATCTCTACAGTAATATTTGGAGTAGGAATTCAGAATTTTTAAAAATCTTGGAAATGTCAGACTTGAATGAATAACCTGAATAAAGACCACAGAATTAGGCTTTTTGTTAGTGATTTAGGCATATATATAATAGGAATATTTTCTACATTTCAGCTGATAGTTATAAACATTATTTTATGAAATCAATTCACAAGAAACATTAATTTTTGGCTTTTATGAAATGACCCACTGAAATTTTTGCATTGTGCCTTGAACTGAAATACAAAGGGCTTCTCAAATGTGTACCAGGACAATCACCTATCAAAATCAATCTGCATGTACATAGAGTTTTACAAAGCTTCTGTTTTATTATTATGTCTTACCATTATTTTTTGTTTCTTTTTTAAATGAAAAATTGATTTTAATACTTATAGGAGATGTCAAGGGTATGAAACAAATGTCAGATTTCCCTGTATGTATAGCATAAAGGCAGTACCGTATATCAGAGTAGTTAAGAGTCAGGGCTCCGGAGTCACACTGCCTAGATTTGTATCTATCATTTACTTCCTAGCTCTGAGACTTTGGGTACATCGTTTAAACTTTCTATAACTCGTTTCCTTTACCTATGAAATGGGAATAATCAATGCTATCTCATAAGGTTGTTACAAGGATTCAGTAGCTTAATACATGTAAAAGATCTAGGAACAGTGCCTGACACATATTAAGCACTCAGCATATGGTAGCTACTATTGGTCCTTTAAAAATTTAATTTTGCAGAGTATGGATATCACTTCTAATACTAATATTGAATAAGTTAACAATAAAACTCATTATACTGGAAACTCATTAAATTGAAAAAGGTAAAATAAGAGATGATGAAACAATCTTCTCTTATAGTATGATCTGGTAGTCTGCTATGAAATGAATAATTAACATATTAAATTTTTTCAAAAGGTTCCTGTTTTATTTTAAAAGTCCTAGTTGATAATGTGTTCATTAAATATTTACTTAACATCAAAAGCAAAAAGTTTGAAACATTTTCTACCTTTGACAACAAAAGGCGAAAATGGATCCAATTATCAGGTGCAATGATATAATTAGTATTTTGAGTTGAGATTGTGCAAACAGTGAGAATTTTAAAAACTAAATATCACAGAAATTTTTTTATTAGTTCAGCATTATCTACTTTATAAAATTGTTATGATGGTCATACTACACAATGTAGGTAAGAGTTTGCTACATTTGAAAAGCTATGTAAAAATAGTATTGCCTGGCACACAGTGCCAGCACTCACAGATACTTGGTGATGAGGCTTGTGACAGCTGCGGTGGGCTGCTGAGAGGGGAATAAACTGGAACCAGTAAAGCTAACTCAGAAGAAGGGTAAACAGAAGTCCCAAATGTAGTGTTTGAGATAACATTCAGAACTACTGTTTACACATTCTCATCTGCTTAGCAGGGACATAGCAGTGGGAGTTTCAGGATATGAGAAGAAGGGGCAGAAAGGTTGAATAGTTGTGGTAGCAAGGAAGACTGGTGGGAAGTCGGACCCTGGTCAATAAGTGTGTGTGGGGGGGGGGGGGCGGGGGGTCTAAGGAGGCAGGGTCTGTTTCTTGAGGGTTGTGAGGGAGTTGGCCGTTAGATGACAGTTCAGAATAGGTCAAGAGCTCAATGTCATAGCTGGAAAAAAAAATGAATCAGGCACTACATTGGAGGCTTTCTCATGTCACCTGGGCAGCCATGGTGCAGGTTAAAAAGGAAGCCTGTGGCTCAGTGTGTACACTGGATACTGAATTTAGGGAAAGCAGATTAATTCTAAGTCCCCACCAGCTCAGAAGGAGCACTAGCCTGGTTCTCCTTTGGTGATAGGTAGGGCAGCATTGGCAGTTGGAAGCTATACCTGTACTCTAAACGAATTCAATAACTGAAGCTGGTATACAGTGAGCAGTCAATGAATACTGAATGAACTCATACAAATTCTATATTTCAAAGTAATCATCTTAAAAGGTTACAAACTGATGTAAAGTATGCTATCGATGCTCAAAATATTTTGGAATTGCCTCCATTTCTTGTATCACCAAGAAAATGGGTATTATTAATGGTATGACTCCATTTGATTATACATCAGATTTGTCTCCAAGTGATTTCAGATCTATCTAGATATCATATCCACTTTCAAAACATAAAGATTTGCTTCTTTGAGGATATTCAAATATTTGTTTGTTTGTTTGTTTGTTTGTTTGTTTGTTTTTGACAGAGAGAGATACAGAGACAGAGACAGAGAGAGAACTGAACTGGGGGAGCTCCCAGTTCAGCATAAGGGTCCACATGGGTCCGGGATTCAATCCCAGGTCCCAGGAGCTGCAAAGTGAGCACTTAACCCACTGAGCTGGGATCCCAGCTTCCCCTGAGGATATTCAAAAGAGTATGCTATAAGCCTCAAGGTGATTCTAAAAGAATAGTTTGAAAAGTAATTTGAGCAATAGCAACAGCATTAGAATAGGTGGATAGCCTCCCAAGTGACAGCTTTGAAGGGATGCCACGCCTTAGGATGTATATGTTTGAGTGCATTTGTTAAACAAATCATTCACAATAATTTACAATAACACTCTGTATATCTGAAGCATATTAGGAATTGGGCTTCTTAAAATCCAAGTTATGCTGGCATAAACTGGCATAGATTCATACTTAGCTAAATTAGAGTAGAAATATAATAAACTTGGCACTTTAGCAAAATAGTTTTATCAAATCAACCACTATAATAATCTGTAAACACAACATAATAAATCATGATAAGTTTGTTGATACTGTATTTTGAGAAACAAAAGATTCACCAATACTTTGTGAATAACTAAGTAAATAAATAGTTCAGAGCATCAAAAGAGAAAAATAATAATGTGAATTTTTGGAAAATATTTCAAATTCAATGGAAATGAAGATTCTACTAGCTTTTCAAGAAATCTAACAAATTAAGAATAATTTACTGAAATATGTTAGAAATGTATTAAAGTTCATTTGACACCAACAGATAACATTGGAAAAACTAAAGCAAGATGTCTTTTTTATTAACTCTGCAATGTTATTTGGAGGGCTATCATTTGTAAATTTGATATACATTAAGTTCATCTTCAGGATATAACCCCAACCTAATTCTCTACCCTTCCCTATTATTTTCCTACATGTACTCTGGATTCTGTTAAAAACTTAACTGCTTTTTAAACATATCATACAATCTTCTGCTTTTGTTCCTTGGAATATAGTCTTTTTTCCTATACTATTCTGGTAGCATAGTGTAGTAGTTAAAAAAAAAATATTCTAGAGTCACATTAGTTATGTTTGAATCTGGCATTGCCACTTAAGTAGGCCAAGAATAAATTTAAATTAAGGAAAATTTAAGTAGGAATTTTATTAAAAACAAATAAATTGTTAAATCTTTTGTTTGAGATTTGGCTATTTAGAAAATGCATTCCCTAAGCTTTCTGTTTTTATTTCTCTCTCCTTTGCTATTCCAATTCCAGTGACAGCATCTTTTAGACAGAGCCTTTGATTTTCCAAAATCAACCTGAGTCCTTGGGGCCTCCATAGATAAATATATGATTGGGGAGACCTCTCTGTACTTGCCACAGTGAGGTGCATTCTTCAGAACCGGCTTATTACCAAAATAATAGAGTTAGTTAATTAAATAAGCTCAACCAAGATGGCTACAAGGCACTGAAGCAAACATCAACAACCTGGAGGTGAGGGCCAGGGTCATTCTTTGTATTTTATTTGCCTCCATTCACAGTTTCAATAGGGATGGTTCTTTGACTTGAACTAACTGGAAAGAAAGCTAGATTAAATTAGTGAAAGTTGACTTTTAGTCTATTCAAAAAGTAATGGTGTTTTATTAATTTAAGTATATATAGTAAATATAATCATAACAATAAAAAAATCACCAAATAGTGTCCTTTAGGAACATGCCTAATAGGTAAACCCATACCCTTGGTAAAATACTGACTGCTTATACCTGAATGATTTCAAAGTATTCAAAATCCATTTTACTCTCTTAAATAAAGTTGGCATTTCTTCTGCAACTTTATTTACATAATGCCTTATTTAGCAATACATGTATTAAAGTTCTTCTGAAAACAAAAACAAACATCATCTGTGCCTTTGTCTGAAGTAAATTATAATACACTAGCTAATTGATTATTTTTACATTTCTTTGACAACTATACACATCAATGTATTTGTATATATTAAAAATAATTCTTTTGACTTTGTTTTTTAATACCAAGAATGCTTTCCTTTTGTAGGTCTCTAATGTTACTGCCATCAAATGTATCAAGTCATAAGGAACTCTGGGGACTTAAAGTTTTTTATTATAAATTTAAAATATATTTAATAGAAGATGATTTTTGAAAGTACCTGGAATTTTTCATAAACTTAATATAAGCCTCTTTTAACTTAATATTTCCTCTATTATTCTTTATTTTAGCCAAATTTAACACACTTGTAAATAACTTTTTCCTATTTCTCTGTCTCATTCTTGTATTTCACCTCTATTATAAAAATGAGTTGAGATCGCAAATTTTCCTTTGCAAAATTTTCCCCAAGTCAACAGTTCATTTCTCTAGGAAATAGCCTGTTCTGAATCCTTGTCTCAACCAAAAAAATTTTAGGAGAAATGACCCCTATCTCTCTGGTCAAACTCGGTTCTTTCCATTAACTCAAATTTCAAATCACCCGTTTCTCTCCTGTGCTTAGGTACAGTCCAACTATATCCAATCCTTGCTCTTTCAATCAGCCCTTGGTGAAGAGCAGTTTTGATTAGTAGTCTTTGTACGCCAAGCTTCAGTCCACTAAGCGTGGTCTGACTGCTTCTCACTTCTCTGCGGATCTGATCAAGGTCCCTTGTAACCTTCAGGCAATAGCCTTCATAATCTCTCACACAGGACATTGTCTACGTAGCAAGTGACGCCAGCCAATTTTTTCAGTCTGAACAGAGTTATATCCCTATATGTCACAAACGAGGCATGCTGGTCCAGGATAAAGCATGCCTATACACGTAAAACACAAGGCACAACGGTTGCTGCAACTTGGAGCAACCAGATCTACCTATAAGGTAATGTAGTTTTTACTCTCAAATTAGTATGAGAGTGGAGTTAAAGTTGTTGGAAAGCTAAGCCTTCACTTGTTCATTTTGGCCTTCTGACATTCAATCAGCATCCATTCCCCGCATGGTAAAAATGCTGCATCTCTCACTCACATTGTGATAGAGTTTCGTTAAGGTGTCTAGGACAGGGGAATTTAAGCTCTGATCTATTCGCAACTTGTGGCTTTGGGGGTATCTCTTTGAGTTGTAAGTATCTAGAGTTCTCCCTACTTTCTCTGATAGCCACGGAATCTGAGGCAGTAACACAATGTTCTAGTACCTTCTTTACTCTCCTAAGGTTTGGGTTCCTCACCTGAGTCAGTTTTCGGGTCGCTGACTACTCGGAAAGTAGACGGCGGAGAGCTCTGCGTCTCTGTTGCCTGAGTAACAACCTTGTTCCCCTCCCTCCCCTCCTACTCACCACCTCCGGGTTCCCGCTTGACTTTCCTGGCCAATTATGGAAGAGTCTCCTTTGAAAGAACGCTGGAATCAACCAATCCGAGCGCTGGCCATTCGGAGTCAATGGCTGCCCTTTCCAGTTAATAGCGACCCCATTTAAGCCCCAGTCTCTGTTAGTGGCACCCCAGGGAACCTGTCCGCTGTGGAGGCCGCTTCTTTCCCACCGGTGGAGGTCCCTATCGTCCCCTCTGGCCAGTACCCATTTACTTTGGGCCCGTGATAGCGACTGGCAACGGCGGCAGCCACCAAGGTAAGTTTGCGGGGCTTTCGTTTGTCCCTGTCGTCTGCAGGCTCGCTCTTATCACACGCTCTTACCATTCCGCTTTTATCTCAGGACAATTCCAGATCAGACGACTCCGGAGCGGCTAGGACAGAAGGCTAGGCTCGGTGGCCCGGGGTTTGGGGGCTTTTGCTCTCGTTCTTCACTCGCTCCCCACACTCCGTCCCCGCCCCCTGCGACTGAGACACATGTGGTTCCGTCCGGGCTCAGTGTGTGTATGTGTAGGGTGGGAACGCGCTTTTTTCCGCTGCTGCTGCGTGTAAGTCTTCTGGGTCCGGAGCCTCAGGGGGAGGAGTCCCTGGTCCGCCACGCGGGTCCTGTGAGGAACCGGCTGGAGCTTCGCGTCGCTCCCCCTCCCGGGGACACCGCGGTACTCGTCCTGCACTTTTCCCATACGTCGCCCGCTTGCCACTGCTTGGCAATCTTTCTTCACTTCACTTAGAGGTACAGTTGTGACCCTACTTTGCCATGCTTGGATTCCGTGGTTTCGTTTTAAACAAAGGGGGAAGAAGAGACGGCTTCATAAATATTTGGAGTATTCGGAACTGATTAGCTGTGTTCCAAAGTAGGACCCTCGTTTATTATTTGAGTAATTATAACGGACGGGGTCCTTTTGGTTATCCAGGGTTTGGAATTCAATTATGAATGAACTAAACTGCTTTCCTTCTTTCCCCTGTCATGTTTTTCTAACTTTCATCCCTTCTGACGAAGGAAATAGTGACGCTTGAGTAGTTTGTCTATTCTTTTTGGTATTACTGTGGTAAAAAATGGAGGTGGGACGTTTAAGTCATTGGCCAAAGTCCAGTTAATGCCTTTGGGGCAGATTACCTATACCACAATACCCTTTATTGCATTTTATCACCAGCTGCTTTTTTCCCCCCAGAACAGTAAACACCTTTGTTACTTGAGCTAAGACAGGAGGGAGGATTTGTTTGCCTTTCCGGGCTTTGATTCTCCTCCGATAGAACTCCAGCTCCCCGACCTCTAGCGTGGAGCTCTGCGCTCCCAGCGGTCTTGAAGGGCTGCGTGCAAGAACCTCGCCCTGCCGGAACCGGGCCTCGAGAAGACTGCTACTTTTGCCATGCTTCTTTCCTTTCAGCATATTTTTTCTGAATTCTCCTTGATCGTTTTTTGTTTCCAATCTCTTTCTCCACAGGAATCAGCTTGGCTCCCATCTTGCAACCCAGGCTCAGTGCACGGTGGCATTCGCACCGCTGTGGGTAAGGCGTGCGCTCGATGGGCACAACGCACGACGCAGTTCTTTACTAGGGTCTTGGTGCGGACCAGTTCGTTGCTGGATGACTTGTAGACAACATCAGTAGCACTTGTCTTGTGCACACAACACAACACTCAGAGCCCCAGCAACCCCAATAGAAGTTCCCCACTTCCAACCTCAGGACACAGTTACTTCTTGTTGCCTCTGCCCACACGGACTACGTGTATGCACGGGGCCAATTTTAGCGTTGGCAACAGCAGGGCGTTTCAGCTCATGTTTTCGCTTCTTGCAGTAGGACTTTCTCTTGCTCTCAATCTTGCGGCGCTTGGGCCAGTTGTCTGGAGAGATAGATGCCTATGGTTCGGCGCCAACTGCAAGAGCTAGATCATGAGTTTAAGTGTCTCCAATTTGAGTTCTGTAGATACTTCAGGAGCTTAAGTAATCTATGCTATGCTGTCTTTCTTCCTTGTTTGTTTGTTCGCTTTTTTTTTTTTTTTTTGGTTTGTTCCTATTCTGCCTCATTTTGCTTTATTCTTAGTCCATAATTTCTTGTTCGTGCTTTTCAGACCTTTTGGCTATACGAAATAAATTTGGCTGTACAAAATTAGTCACAGTAAGAAATAAATTTTATATTGTGACCCACTACATACATCCAGATATATAACTGAACAATGATTTGCACAATAAGTATTTATTACACATGCAGTGTTCTCTGATCCTTTCTACTACATGTATTGTGTGTGTGTGTGTGTGTATATATATATATATGTAGTAGACCATAGCCCACTAATGAATTGTCATTCACAGTTTGAAAAACACTGGCCTCAGATGAACCTGCATCCCAAAAGGCAAAAACAAGGTACGTTTAAGCCTGGGTACCTATTATAAGCCATTTCAGCGTAAGTTTTTAGAGGTGTCTAACTCAAAAAGTATACATGATTTGGGAGGATCACATACACTACTATTTCCCTACGTTACCTTGAGAAATCACTATTGAGCAGTGACTAGCATAGAAGTTCAACTGTATAATATTGGTTGATCACTGTGCTCCAATGATTACCTTGGGCCTAGTGGGTTTTCTGCAGAAGCCCTTTACCACCTAGTATTTCTTTCTTTGAACATGTGTGCTTGCATTAAGGTATCTATGATAGACCTGTAAACTGGAGCGAACATAAAAAGTGCTAGTTTTGTCAACTTTAAGCTCCTAAAGTCAGACAGTGTAGATCAGAAGAGATCACTTTGAAAAGAAACAGAGGTTGGCTGGAGGAACTCATCAATGACAAAGACAGATATCCCTTCTTGTAGCCATGTACAAGAAGTACAGACTTGCTTTTCATTATTTGAATAAAGTAATGATATCTATGCATATGTTAAAGTGTGCTAAGACTCTGTCAAAAAGGATAGGGAATACTGGAGATGCTGGGATGGCACAGTGGGTGGAGTGCTCATCTTGCAGCCTCGGGAGTACAAGGACTGCATTCCACTCTGCCTGGCAACTGCGGACCCATATGCTGAACTGGGTTGTGTCCCCAGTTTGGTTCTCACCAGGGGCAAGCCTCCTATATGGAAGGCCTCCAGTTAAGCTCCACCCTACCCTGCCCACCCCCATGTGCCTCCCATACAGGAGGCCCTTCAGCCAGTTCCTGCCCTCTGCAGCCCCGCCCCCACTTGTGGAATGAAACTGTGTAGAAAACTAATGACATGCAACTGTGGAGACTGCTCTGGGCCCTCCCCCTTCTCTCTGTCTTTCTCTGTCTCTGTCAAACAATAAAATAAATCTTTTTTTTTTTTAAAGGCTAGGGGATACTAGTTTCAAGCTTCATTAGAAAAAAACATGAATTTGTATGTTAAAAGAAAGCAAGAGAAGTTCATACAAATTATTATAATTAGAATATATAGCTTTTAAGAATGGGAAAACTAAAGGGAAGAAAGTAAATTCCATTAATCCAAATATGCAGAAAAAGATAAAAGATACATACAACATAGCAAATGAATTGTATGAGTAGTCACTATAAATGTAAATAAACTCATTAAGAGAGTCTTAGATTGGACTTAAAATTTTTCAGCTTTTCTATTTACAAAAACCATACTTGAAGTGACTCAGAAAGGTTGAAAACAAAGGGATGGAAAACAATACATTAGGCAAAAACCAACCAAAAGAAAAATGGTGAATCAACATTAATGTCAGACAAAATATAATTTAGGCAATTTAGTAATAAAAAGACCTTTCACACTGATAAAAGAAATCTACCAAGAGACTATCAACCATGAATTTATGTCCCTAACAACATAGTCTTGAAGTATATAAAGTCAAAAGAAATGGAATTGTAAGGAGAAATTGACAATCTCTAGTAGTAATGAGAGATTTTTAAACAATTTTGTCAGAAATGGTTAAGCTAAATAGATTTTAAAATAATAAAAAAGTACATATAAGGATATGAAAGATTTAATATCTAAATGAAATGGAAAGAAAAACATAAATTTCAAATTCTTAGTGACATAAATGCAAAGTGATATATATATTTTTAATTTCTGAAATTTCTAAGGTAGAAAAAATTAAAAGCTTCATGCTGCATTTAACAGAGAGATTCTTTTTTTTTTTAATTAATTTATTTTTATTTTTGACAGAGAGAGAGAGAGAGAGAGAGAGAGATATACAGAGACAGAGAGAGAACTGAACTGGGGGAGCTCCCAGTTCAGCATATGGTTCCGCACGGGCCGGGGCCAGGATTCGATCCCTGGTCCCCGGCGCTGCAAAGTGAGCACTTAACCCACTGAGCCATCCCGGCTTCCCCAGAGAGATTCTTAAGTTACTTACCAGACAATAGAAAGTTGGCAAATGCAGAGGCAGAAGAAAATAATTTCACCTTTTGATTGCTACCAGAAGATTTTCCTTTGGCCTGGAATATGACATTGATACCAATACCTAAATCTGAAAGTGTCAATTTCTATTACAACATCAATCCATGGTTTGATAATGAGTTTTTTCTGCAAACATTTATAATATATAGATATGTATCATAAATATATAAGTATATATTACATAGCATATGAGGTATGATCAAAAAATGTATTACAGTAAAAGACACATTGCTATTAATTCCCTTCAAAATACTCCCCTTTGTTTCTTTTTCTTTTTTCTTTTAGCTGGGTTTGTTTGTTTTCTGTGTTTGAGTGTGTGGCTGTGTGACAGAGGTGTGCATGGAGACATCTAGGCATGTATAAAGGCATGGATGTCTATATATGTGTCTGTCAAAAAATGTCCATGAATGCCTTGGTATGTTTGAACATGTGTTTGTTTATAGGGGATCTTATTCACTTTCTTTCATTTTGAACACACTTATCCCATCATTCTTGCCACTTTCTGAAGCAGTTCTGTAGGTCATCTTTCATGAGTGCCTTTAGTTGCACTGTCGTGGCTGCCTTGATGTCCTGAACTGATTCAAAACGTTTACCCTTTCGTGGTCATTTTGATTTTGGGAAAGAGCCACAAGTCACACTGTTCCAGATCCAGTGAATAATGTAGAAGAAGGTACACTGTAATGTTTTTATTTGACAGAAATTGCCATTAACAGAAGTGTTGTGTGACACGGAACATTATCATAATGGAAAATGAATCCGTTTGCCCATTTCTTGGACACTCACGAAAGAAGTCTTCTGGAACTGCTACAGAAAGTGGTAAGAACAGTGGGATGTGTGTGTTCGAAGAGAAAGGAAGTATCTTAAGGGGAATTAGTGGCAATGTGTCTTTTACTGTAATATTTTTTATTTAAATATTCATCATATTTTATCACACCTCCTATATAATAATATACTATTATTATAATTTATAAAAACATAACCTCAGGAGAATGGTGCCCTTGGGAATATAAGACTAAATACAGCAAGTACTCTTACTCTGCTTAGCATGCCTCCCTCCTGCACTTTTCAGGACAGAGTAATTCCACTTGAAATCACCATTTGAAGCCTACATTTGTAAAGCTTTGAGATGTGTATATGACTTAAAAACAAGCATGTTATTACTAACACATTCCGATATACACTGTCCTTTAGAGTTACTATTGAGAAGGTGTTCACTTATACCCATGACATTAATGCTACTCTAGATAATGTACTTCATTCATTTTAAGAGGCAGAGTTTTTCATATTTTAACTTCTCAAAAGTTGAAATGAGTCTTAGCAGTTGATGGTGCCTTACAATACCTGTTGGCCAGGTGACAGTTTTAATATTATTATATTTTATTGTTAAATTTAATGGGGTGACATTGGTTGGTAACAATTAGATAGTTTCCCGATGTACAACTCCACATCACATCA
>PVKE010047951.1:0-11750 GCA_004027555.1 Craseonycteris thonglongyai | reverse complement strand
CTGGAAGGCTCTTAACCCATACTTAGAGGTAAGAAAGGCCCATAATGGGGAGTCACACCATCTAACCTGAGTACCAAAGGATGAGGAGGAATTAGGAAACCTGGAAACCCCTGGTATTCTGCCAGGACCCCTTTACTTTGCCAACGGGTGTCCTATCTCCCAATTGCTATGATCTGGCTGCTGACAAAGCTCACATTTGCCCTCTTCTTGGAAGGCTTGTCCTCAGTGAAGTGGGAAGCTCGGCCATGCATTCACCCACCCCCCAGCAGATTTCAGCCAATGACTGACTGACTCTCACAGGGGACAAAACATCAGCCCCTGCCTTAAGACAAACCAATGCTGAGGTGTAATCTGTGCCTCTTAGCTTCCTCTCAGAATCCAGGCGAAGCTAGTCTCCAGGTGGGATACAGAATGCCCTGTGACCTAGCTCCTACTCTGTTTTCCTGCCACTTCTCTTCCACTCCCTACTTAAAGCTTTTCAGAGGATGCCAGGATAGCTCAGCAGTTGAGTGCTTGCCTTGCAATTGCAAGGACCTGGGTTCGACTGTCGGCCCTGGCCCATGCAAACCCATTTGCTGAACTGTGGCACAACTGGTAACCACTGAGGTGGCAGTGAAGGTTCTTGCCTCCCATGTGGGAGGTCCCCGGTTCAGTTCCCACCCAGCATGGCCCCACATCTATCTACATGGAATGAAACCATGTCACAACTAATGACGCACAACTATGGAGACTGCTCTGGGACCTTCCTCCTTCTCTGTCTCCCTCTCTCTCACCTTCTCTCAAACAGTAAAATAGATCTTTAAAAAATGAGCAATTTTCTTAAAAAAAAAACCAAAAAAAAAAACTTCTCACTTAAGTAAAAGCAAAAATCCTGCAGTTCCCCCTTTCCTTTGTTATGTGGTTCCATGCCTCTGACTTTTGTTGGAAAAAACTTCACACCTTTCTTGGCCTGGCCAACTTACCTCAGGCATCACCTCCTCCAGGAAGCATTTCCTGAACATGGGGGAGCCATGCGAATCCCTCCTCTGAGCTCTCATCAGTCCCCATACAAACCTTCACCCTTGTAGTATCATATTAAAGTTATCTGTGTATATGTCTGCCTCCCCCACTATACTGCAAACTACCCAAGGGCAAGGCCTCTATCTGGTTCATTTTTGCTCCCCTAGTCTGTGGCATAGTGTTTGCCCCATGGCAAGGGCTCCACACATGTCTGTGACCTTAAAATGTCTCTTTTCTCTACCCAGCACAGGTCGACACTGAAGGGTAGATGACAGATGTGGAAGGAAGAAGGGCTCAGGTGGTCCAAGTGTTATGCCAATCCATTAGCCCTAGGCAGCTAACAGGTATTAATCCTATGGTTCAAGCCAGAGAAAGGGCCTCTTCTGATAGCCTGGGTCACAAAATGGTACCTGGAGGGGACCTTGAAAAACGTCTAAGCCTACTGTCTTCTAACTGGACCTAATTAAGCCCCATACTATGACTGCTTAATCTAATAGGGAGAAATGTTGAATTTTTTTGCTTTTGATGGGAACTGTGTCATTTTGACATGGGAACACTGATTACAGTGCAAGGATAAGAAACCTAAGTCAGCAACAATATACTCGTACGTCTTTGCCAAATACACTCAGGGAAAGGAATTATTACTTAAGAAGTATAGTTTCAAAGGCTAAATCTTAAAAACATGAGGGGTAACAGAGCCTTGTGACAGCCAGACGTGGCAATACAGTTTCAGCAGGGAATCACCAGGCAGGTCCACCCTGGCATCTGTTATTTCATGGAAGCACATGTTGCATAGCATGCACTAAAAAGCTTGGTGACCAATGATACCTGCATTGCACAAGCCCTTGTTGCTCTCTA
The DNA here is from genome assembly GCA_004027555.1 of Craseonycteris thonglongyai. Classification (NCBI taxonomy): domain Eukaryota; kingdom Metazoa; phylum Chordata; class Mammalia; order Chiroptera; family Craseonycteridae; genus Craseonycteris; species Craseonycteris thonglongyai. The sequence continues at coordinate 9,893 of PVKE010047951.1, read as the reverse complement.
TTCAAAGTCACCTACATGCAGCCCTTGTGAAATGATTAAAAAAAAACCAAAAACCCTGCTACACCTGTGTTTCACAGAGGAAAGGAAATGCACTGTCAGTGTTACCACAGTGATGATGTAACATAATGCAATCTAGAGTTTATTTTAGTCACAGTATTTGTTTTAATGATTTTGTAAATGACTTTCGTCCTGTATTTCAGAATCATTAAGGCTATGAAGAGGTCATATGAATCTGCTGCTATATTTTTGCATTTAGTGAGAAAAATTATACCTCACTCTGGGTATACATAAATGTGGTGTCTAAAAACCTTTTGGGACTTATCACTCAGGTATAAGGGTCCACAGGATACAAAAAGTCTGTGGTTAAAAAAAAAAGAGGGAAAAGCCGGGACGGCTCAGCGGGTTGAGCGCTCGCTTTGAGGCCACGAGGACCGAGGATCGAATCCCGGCTCCGGCCCAGGCAGGACCCACATGCTGAACTGGGGAGTTCCCACAGTTCGGTTCTCTAACTGTCTCTGTCTCTGTCTCTCTCTCTATCTGTCAAAAGTAAAATAGAAATAAATATGCACGGAAGACAAAAAGATAATTTCTCTCTCTATAAATGTGAAAAGATAAAAAAGAGAAAAAAAAAAAAAAAGATTGAGTTTCACTATTCCATCTCAATTTGCTCAGTTCACAGATAAAGAAACAAAGGCACAAAGTGGTTTTCTCAAGGTCACTTAGATGGTTAGTGTTAAGCCATAATTAGAACTCAGAGTTATTAACTCAGAGTCAAGAACCATTTATGGGCTGGAAAAATGATGACTGAGGTTGTCACTTGTAGAGGTGGGTTGAAGAAAAGTCAATAGGAAACAATTATAGGCTGAAATAAGGTAACACTGATGAAGTTCCACCTTGTGGACTATTTCTGGCAGGATTTTAATCACAGAATCAGTCTGTTACCCCAAACCATCTGCACTGCTCATAAATCTAATCTCAAAAAATAAATTTTTTTCCTCAAACAAGTAAAAACTATTTTATAGGTCATCTCCTGTTATAGAAGAGAGTTTTGGGAGAGTTTTCTATTGTTAACTTCAGAGAAGTCTTGATGGTCTTTGACTTGCAATTATCAGATTTATAATCACTCTTGATGTTGTTTCTGTTTATTTGTTTTTAGCACACCTCTTAGGAGGAAGATCGATATCTTTGAGGTAAAAGTAAGGGTTGGCAGAAATAATGGGCCCCATTTGGTTCTTTATTCATTTGTGAATTAGTTTCTTTTTGGTAGTCCAGTAAATATATGGGTTGAATGATTTTGCTTTGCATCCTATATTTAAGCTTACCAAGATACTGAACATGAATGATACATGAAGATAGGTAAAGTCTCCAAGGCGATGAATCCTATGCTGTACTTTTATGGTACGTGATTTACAAAGACAGATGGAGGGTAGGATACAAAAAAGATGGAATAAGTGCCCTTCAAGGCACCCACATTGATTAACTGACACACTCGTTATCTTCCTTTTTTCTTTACAGTGATTTTACTAGAACAACTGAGTTGTTTTTTAAATATTCTATATCTAGCTTTGGACATCTCTAAAATTCAAGGATTGGGGGGTGCTTGAACAATATCCAGAGACTATCACTGAAAATTATTAAAGAGAATGGAAAATGGGATTGTTGAGAATAACATGAAGAGCTATCACTTCTAGAATGGTAAATAACTGTTGTTTTTCCTCAAAAAAGGTTCAAAGAAAGGAGAAGTGAACTCAAAATATAACTGGTGGAATGAGCCTGGCCATACTGCACAATGCTTTGGCACTGGTACAAGCATGCACAGGAGCCTTTGAAGTCCCTTGTGTGACGAATATATAATGCAATACATAGACAATGTATTGTAGAATTGTACACCTGGAACCTATGTGATTTTTACTAACCAATGTTAGCCCAATAAATTTAACAATAAAACATAAATAATGAGACAGCCAGTGGACTAACACTTGTATTATTCATCAACTCAAACCGGAGCAAGGAAAAAAAATAAAACTATTGTTAGAGTAAAGAACATTAGTTAGGTAAGGATGGGAAAGGAAGTATAGTAAAAATCAGGTAACAAACTAAAGAGAAATCAAATGTATTGTACAGCTGTGCTGATGGCATTGAGGCATAGCCTTGAAAATTAAATCTACTCCTAATTCAAAAATTGTGTGCTATTTTAAATCTATCCTCTGGCCATTCAACCAAAATTAATTGATTTATTTGAATTAAACTTCTTTTGAATTGCCCCTTCTCCGAAGGCATAATTAGCACAGTAATGGGATTTAAACAGAAAGGAAAATATGGGGTCTGGTAAGCTTCCAGGCTCAGTTTCAGAGAGGTCACTACAGATAGTTTCTCATTTCTATAGACTTTTTTATTAGGTGATGATAGAAATCTTCATTTGAAGAATTCTAGAACAATGTGTCTCAAACTTGAAAGCACATACGAATCATCCATGGATCTTGTTAAAATACAGATTCTCATTCAGTGGATCTGGGGTGGGGCCTAAGATTCTGGATTCCTAACAAGCTCTCAGGCTGTCCATGCCCCTGGTCCAGGGACCCCATTTTGAAATGCTAGACTTCAGATCTGCACTGTCCGATGTACCTGTTGAGCACCTGCAACATGGCTTGCCTGAATTGAGATAAAATTTAAGTATAAAATATACATGGGGGAAAACCAGGATGTCTCAGCATATTAAGTGCTCACTTCACAACCCTGAGGACCAAGGATAGAATCTTGGCCCCAGCCTGTGCGGACCCATATGCTGAACTGGGATGTGCTTCCCATGTGGGAGGCCCCCAGTTCAGTTCCTACACCCTCCGGTTTGGCCCCTGGCTCAAGGGGGTGTGCCTCCCATGTGGAAGGCCCCCAGCCCAGTTCCCACCCTGTGCAGCCCCCACCCACCTGTGTGGACCTAAACCATGTCAAAAACTGATGGGTCTTCCACCTTTTTTATGTCTCTGTCTCTCTTTGTTTGTCAGAAACAATAAAATAAATCTTTAAAAAATATACACAGGATTTCAAAGACCTAATATGAAAAAAAAAGTGAAATACCTCAATTTTTAAGTTGGTGACATGTCAAAATAATAATTCAGGTATCTTGGGTTATGTAATATATATTCTTAAAACGAATGTCACCTGCTTCATTTTATACTTTTAATGGGCTACTAAAATTGAATTTCATATGTGGCTCATATTATATTGTATTGGATAGCACTAGTTTAAGTCATATACAAATAGATGTAAGATCACATATTTTTTAAAAACACAGGATCATGTCTAGAGATCCTTTAGAGATCCAGAAAGACATGAGGGCTTTGAAAACGTTCGTCTGGACTTTTTGTCTCACGTAGTAATGACTTAAGATGGGCAATAGCCTCCCTTCTCAGAAAAGGCCCCTCTGTGGCTCAGCCCGACGACAGGCAGTGCTTTCAGATAACAGGACTGGAAGACCTGGGGCGCCGTGGCACCAGTGCACCAGCTCGTTCTCTCTCTCGATGGCCTCGCCGAGCTCAGGCGGCCAGTTGCAGTTCTGCTCCTGCTCCATGAGGAAGTCCACGCTCTGCCATACCAGCTCCTGCTCTGAGGGCTGCAGGTGCTCATGGTAAGACAGAAGCATCTGGAGAATGGACGACAGGCCATGAGCTGCTCCTATGGTGACAGACAAAGCATCATTATGTGACATCATGGGGAGGCTCGTCAGTCTAGTTTCGTGAAAAGACAGCCATGGTAGAAATAAAAGCAATGGCAATCATACTTGAAAGTACTCATAGTGATATCGTCAATGAGTTGCCTAAGAACTAGGCTTCTGGGGGACATAGGTTAGAGCAGGGGTCAACACACATCAGCCTGCAGGCCACATCTGGCTCACTACCTCTTTTTGTAAATAAAGTCTTATTGAAACATAGCCACACTCATTCGAGTATGGTCTATGACTACTTTTGTACTACAATGGCAAATTGCATTTGTTACAGGGACCACATGGCCAACAAAGCCTAAAATATGTATTATCTATATCATTATAGAAGGAAGTTTAGTCTATACAGCTGTTTTAGAGAAAAGAGTTAACTTTGTAATTAATATATCTATAGCTTTTATAAAAGTGCTTGAAAATAATTTGTTTTTGATATACTAAACATTCATTAATTCTTTCAACACATCAGAATCAAACATCTACTATGTGCCAGACACTGTTCTAGATGCTGAAGATAGCTCACTGAACATAACAGACTAAACCCCTTCTTTATGGATAGAAACAGAGTTGGGTGATGAATACTCCAGATTCCTCACTCCTTGGGTGGGGCAATTCTGAGGCATGTTCTATACAGTCTCCAAGATTCCCTGGTGGAACTAAGCCTCAGTAATCCACAGTTGCTCATTACTACATCCTCTATTAACTTCTTTGTCTACCCTGACTTCCTCACTCCTCTATCAACACTTTGTGGGATCACTTCTCAAGTAAATCATTTACACCCAAATCATTGTCTTGAAGTCTAGGCAAACTTAGATGGGAACTTAAAAGGTTCTCTGAGAAAACTCTCAGAGAACTGCTTGCTAGTCTTTAAGCTCATTGTTCCATTCATTCATTTGGATACCCTCATTACGTGCAGGATCCTGGTAAAGGTCCAGGGATCACAAAGATAAATGAGAGAAAGTCCTTACCCTGAAGGTGCACAGAGCCTGCTAAGGTAGTTGAACAGGTAAGGCACTAATTACAGTACGATGCAATAAGGGCTCCAATAGGAGTGCTGGAGCAGGGTGGCATGACACAACACAGTTTTACTCTAGGGCAAATCCTGAACTGTGCAAATGTTTCTCCAGAGAGGGTTCAATAAACCCATTTTCCAAAGCACAAAGTTTCTCAATAGAGCTACCGGTAATGATGTTGGAGCAGAATCCTGAAGTGTGCGTGTATGTGTTAAAGATAGAGGAAGGGGTTGGGAGAAGTCAAGCATTGTAGGCAAAAGGAACAGGCACAAATGTTACGCAGATAGGGGAACACTTTGCTTTTAGAAAAACTATGGTATGCTAGACAGAACCAGCAGGGGAGAGATAAAGCTTGAGTTTAGAGAAGGAGCCAGGTGATTCACAAAGGGCCTTGGAAGTCATGCTCAGGGATAAGGGTTCAAAAGGGAAGTAACTGTCACTTTATAAGCCCCACAGCTCAAAAATCACCATTGTTATTCAGTAATCTGTTATTAATCCACTAATATTAAAAACTTGAAAATGTTTGTGGCTGAATCCTGTTTCCCTGTGCAGAGGCAGTATTTGCAATGAGTATGTATACTGTTCCCAAACTCAGCAAAATTAGGCCAATGAAATCACAATCTAGAATAAGAATTTTAGTCTTCAGTAAAAGTCATTATTAAAATAGCTACATTTGTCAGGCAGACTGTGAAAATAAATATTAAACTGTGGTTTGTAATATCTATCAATGCTTGGTTTTTAATGGCATTTAAAAGTATTTCTAGTTAAACGAATAGGGATGACCTATGTCAAAAACAAAATCTTCCAGTCTTTAGTCAAGGCTGATATTAGAGACTTCTTCACCAATACTTTCACTCACCCAAATATTCAGTTCCATAGTAAGAATACATCAGGGGGGACGGTTTCCTCTTTTTCGTGGCATACTGCTTCCCCGAGTCTAGAATCGCCTGGCAAATTGATTTGATCTGTACTGGGGTCAGCACCTGAGTAAGGAAATGAAGAAACAGAAATCAAATCAGGATCTTCTTCATTCCTCAGATGTAGAATTTCTGGCTGAAAACGTCCATCAGCATATCTCCCAAATTCCTTTTCTAGGTGTAAATAAGCTTAGCCAATCATAAATTATTTTAACCACTGCTTTTTCTCCTGGTTGTTGTTTATAAGCTCCTTTCAGAAAATGTGCTGTTTTGCTGGGAAATATATACACCTTTATGGCTATAAGCTTTTACTAACATAAAATGCAAAGACTACCTTAAAGTTGTTATATCACTAATCCTTGTCACAGGAACAAGAAATTGCTCAGAAAAGAACAAAGACTGGTCATAACCCATCATGCTTAATAAAGCTGTTACTCTGGTGTACGGTGTCAGTCTGGCCCAGACAATGAGCCTTCAATCTGTGTCATTTAAAATGTGCTTATAAAGCCACAATTCTATGACAAGCTGTTGCATGACAGTACCAGGGCAAAATAACGTTTAATATCAAAATGACTCTGAATAGAGAATGGCTACAATACAATGATTCACAGTTGTCAATACTTTATTCAATCTACCCACAGTTACTGTTAGGACTGTACAGATGAAAACGCTGTCAAGCCTACAAAATATCATTGAGTTTATTAGAATTCTGCTGAGGTCTTCACTACTTTCTGCCTCCCACTCTTCCTCTGGACAAATTATAAGCTCTCTTTGGCACACTCTTGTGTCACCATGACTCCTTGGTAGAGCACTTACCACCTGGTGTGTTATGTCTCTCTCTACTAGAGGATCAGTTAGTTGAGGACAAAGACTGTGGCATCTCATCATTTGGTGTCCTTGGTTCCTAACACAGAACCTGAGAGGGCCTTTGGTAACCCATAAATGAGTAAATAAGTGCCAGGTTTACTGGCATGAAAAACAGAGCCCTTTTCCCCCTCTTGTCTTTATTTCCTCTCAAATCTCACTCTCTGTGTGACGTTCTCCCTTCCTTCCACAAATATTTCTTAAGCCCCTACTATATGAGAGGGAAGACTGTTGTAGATGCTGAAGAATAAGATAGACAAAGAACTGTGCTCCCATGAAGTCAATCTTTCAAAAAGGCAGATCTGCACAAGAAAGGCACTCATCAGATTAAACACACACACACACACACACACACACACACACACACACACCCCACCTAAAATTCAGCCTTGGCTTGACTGAATGAATCTGAGATCAAGAAAGAAAGTCCATTGGATTTTGGCCTCTCTCCTAAGACATCAAATTTTCCTCCCTCATCTCTGTCATTAGACTCACCAATTCCTTTTGAAAGAAAGTCCTAATGACTTCTTAACTCATAACGTGCTCCTCTGATTTACCCAACATTAGAAGGGTAAAACATAATCTAGGTTTTGACCTCATCAAGTCTAGCATTTAATTTGGAAAAATAATTACATAAAAAGGAAGCTGTTTATTAATTAATTCTGCCAATTAACATTTACTGAGCTCTGTACTAGGTATTGCAGGGGAAATTCTAGAAAGCCTGGGATTCTTTTTTTTTTTTTACAGGAAACTTACTATCCAGCACTGGAGATAAGACACAGACCAAAGTCTATGATAGAGCAATTCAAGTTCATGAGCCTAGGGATGGAAAGAAATAATAATGCAGTCTGGCATGCAGAGAATGAAGCATTGCTCAGCTTCACTAAGACTTTATCACCTCCTCAGTTTCCATTTGGATGCTCAGAAACAATTATGCTGTTGGCTTTTGACTTCAATTTTCCTTTTATTAGCTACTCATTTTGTCTCTAGGGTTTTGTCTCCTTTCTGCCTAAAAGCCCCAAACACACTACCTTCCCATGCAGTCCCACCATCATTTCAGGGCTCAACTTTGGGTCTTTCTTTAGCTGAATACCAAATTTCTTCTAAATTATTTCCTACTCTGCATCTATTCAAATTGCTCCCAAAATTTTCATTTGCTGTGAAAAGTATCTCACTCTTTGTCTCTTTATCAATAACAACTGGTTTTCCATTTAGTCTTACTCTACTTAATATGTGGCATCATCAGTCTCATATCAACCCCTGCTTTACATTCAGAAGCCTAAGCGCCTTGAAGAGCATAAATGTAATAGGATGCTAACCTGGCCCCATCCCCTATTTTCCTGGGACTATATCAGGATCTTCAACAAGTTAGGTCTTGTCTGCCAATACCAGTATTAAATCCATGTGAAAGAAGCAAATTTTGTGACAAAAAAAGGTCCCTGATGTTTAGAGGTATGCACTCATTTGAATTACTAAAAGTCTCCCTATTTGACTCCCATACCAATAATTGAAAATCAGCATATTCTTTCCTCATTTGAATGTTTATTCATATGTCCCTGCCCAGTGTGTGTGTGTGTGTGTGTGTGTGTGTGTGTGTGTGTGTTTATCTGCTTGGTTTTAATCCAGTAAAAAATCAACTTAGGTTATATGTGGCATGTTCTCTCATTCTTTCCACCCCTAACCCACAGCTCAGAATAGAGAATGAGTTTATAAAATATTTCAAAACCTCCCAAGTTGTGCCTCATGTCTGAGTGGTTTCTTCTTATCTCTCAGAAACACCGTGAAAAACAAAGAGAAACCGTGCTTGTTTGGCTGGATAAAGACCAGTTATGCATGCAGTTCTTTATCTCTGGGAACAGACAAGACCTACCCTTGAGTTTACTGATCAGTAAATAAAAGTGGAAATGGTGCTCATTAGAAGTGTGTGGAGAGGAACACTGAGGAAGAGGGTGTTCTTTCTACCCCTCTAAACAAAGGGTACATAAAGAATAAAGGAGATGGTCTGCAACGGGAGGGTCTGTTCTTGTTCTCTCATTTGCTTGTTTTCTCAGACACACACACTATCTCCAAGAAGATGGCCTCCAAGCTTTCAAACCACCCTGAGGACCTGGGAATGAGGAAATGGAATTGCCAGTGGGGAAAAACAAAGCACCTGGGGATGGCAGGGAGGGGGGCTCCCAGCCCATGAGGCCTTTATCAAAACAACCCCAGATTCCCTCTCCTGTATTTGGACCCCATAAGGCCTACACATATGTTGATATCTTGGATGAATTTGGTTCTTTAAATATTGTTTTTGACAGAGAGAGAGAGAGAAACAGACAGACACATACAAAGAGAGAGAGAAGAGGGAGGGCCCAGAGCAGTCTCCATAGTTGCACATCGTTAGTTTTTTACATAGTTTCATTCCACAGGTGGGTGTGGGGGTATACAGGGCATAAATGGGCAGGGGACTCGGGGTTGTGCAGGGCAGGACCTGACTGGGGGCCTCCTGCATAGGAGGCACGCCCTGCTGGGGGCCTCCCACATAGGGAGCTGCCCCTGGTGAGAAATGAACTGGGGGCACAACCCAGTTCAGCATATGGGTCCACATGGGCCACAGCTGAAATTTGATCTTTGGACCCTGGGGCTATAAGATGAATGTTCATCCTGCTGAGCCATCCCAGCATCCCCTGGTTCTTTTTTTTTTTTAATTGTTAAATTTATTGGGGTGACATTAGTTGATATCAACTATATTGCTTCCAGGTATACAATTCTACATTACATTGTCTATGCATTACATTATGGGCTCACCACCCAGAATCAGCTCACTTTCCATCACCATATATTTGATTACCCCTCCCTACTACCCTCCCCAGACCTCCCACCCACCTCCCCCATCACCCTCAGGTAAGTATTGACTGTGTCCATGAGTTTTTGTTTCTTTGTTACTTTCAGATTTATATTCCACCTATAAGTGAGGTCATATGTTTCTTGATTCTTTTAGTCTGACTTATTTTGCTTAATAAGATGTTTTCAAGGTCCATCCATGTTGTCACAAATTGCTGTATTTTATCTTTTCTTATTGCTTAGTAGTATTCCATTGTATAAATGTACCACAACTGAATTAAAATAAATTAAGATATCTTGAAAATACAAAGCAAGTCTAGGGGGTTTGTTTAAAGGGTTTCATTAATTTAACTAATTCTCTTCCCTGATCCTCAAACAGAGGAGGTGTGTGAGTGTGTGTGTGCATGTGTGTGTGTGTGTCTGTGTAATATTCCTGTTGGGCTGGGCTCTGCATATGAAAAGATGAGAGAGCCAAGAAGCACAAGCTTTATTTCTTGGTCCTACCTGAAGGTCATGCTGTGACAGAAACACCTCCATGCTGAGAAAAGATGACCTTGG
>PVKE010047950.1:0-11750 GCA_004027555.1 Craseonycteris thonglongyai | reverse complement strand
TCTATCTGTAAAATGGAGGGTGGGGGGAGCGGTATTTTTATAATGAACACTAACAATGTACTTGGTGTAAAATTAGTCACAATTTCTGTTGCAACATAAAATGTGAACTGGGTAATAGAACAGACTTTATAGCCGTATAGATCTGGATTTGAACCTTCCTCTCCTCTTCACTCGGTGTGTGACCTTGAGAACTTCAGTAATTTTTCTAAGCCTCCTTTTCTTTATCTAAAAAAGAATGATACCAGTAGTACCTACCTTATAGGTTGTTGTAAAAATTAAATGAGATTACATGGATTAAATGTTTAGCAACAGGTCTGGACATAATCAATACTCATTAAAGAGTAACTGCTATTAATATTATTATTTCACGTCATTACTCATCCCTATCCTAAGATCTCCTCAGCCCTGGCTGTTGGGGCAGATTTCCATACTGTGGGAATTAGCTTTGTGTGTTTAATATGGCTTTTTGCTCAGCTAAATCAAAACACAGGGGCAAAGCTCTATCTGACCTTGTCAGTGATTAGCTTTTGCTTTTTCATCCGTGAGATTTGATTATCTTTATCATTGTCTTAGCTTGTGTTACCTACATATCATAAAATTATCCCAACCTTTTAATATCCTGTCACAAACATTTATCTTCTTGACCTTCAATGGAATTGTGAAAAGATTGCCTGCTCTTCAACAGATTTATCTCACATAATGAGAAGTTACCAGTATTTAGATTTAATATATACAGCATGGTCATTTAGATGCCATGAGCCTTGATTCATCCTTGCCACTAGATGGCATTATAATAGAACACATTTATTGTAGTTACCCTTTCCTATCTAGGAAAAAAATGCCATAGAAATAGGAGATCAAGTGTAGCCTTCATAAGTGAAACTGAAGTTGAGACGGTTAGAAATAAGGACATTTTTATATAAGTGGAAGAATGTAGTGTTTGAGTATTATATAGTTTGGGTTACTTCCAAAGTATATCCTGAGACAAAGACGGTATACATGTTTATTTCAGAGGTGATCTTGGGGGTAAAAATGAGGGAGCAGGAATACAAGGTTAGAAAGGAGAAAAAATAGATACATAAGGGTGATGTTTCACGACTGTCACTGTGGACAACAGGGCTTAATTCTCCTGAAATGTTCTAAGAAGCACATGGAATGCCTCCCAGGATTGTCAACATGTAATGGTTAGGAGGCATGAGTGTTTATCCTTTAGCTTCTGTTCATGGGTCAAGATTGTTCCCTGATCTTTCCCTGCACATATGTAAGAGCCAAGAAAACTAGCATCCAAGACAGTAGAAGGGCAGAAAGTAAAGATACTCACTGTGGGCTACGGGTTGGATGCTATTCTGTGAAACAAATTTAAATTTGCAGTAAATCATCTATGCGAACCTGGCTAAAATCAGAAGTAGGGCTAGGTGGATGTGACTCAGGGAACCAGGTATGTCTGTTGCAGCTACCTAATAAATCATGTACTCTATAAATTCTTCTATTTGAAACAAAGAATCCTAATCAATCACCTACAACTTTATATCCTTAGGGACGACCCAATAAATGTTTAGTGAATAAAAACATAAATGGTTACTTTATGAAACTCACAGGAAGGAGGTATGTTACCCTTTATATCCTAGCATGAAATGTCCAAGTCTTTCTCTTTATATCCCAGTATGGAAGAATTCCCAGATCTTTTTATGCTATGTACTAAGATATAGGAGCAGAGGGTGTTTGTTGTTGTAGGAGCTGGAAGAGTTTTCTAGTAGGAAAAAAATGAGTTGGGTAGTATGTGGAGAGGAAATTGTATTGCACTGGGAGTCAAGGGAGTTCAGAATCTATCTGTAGTGTTGGCTAAATAATTTAGGTCACTCTAAACTAACTTTTGGGACTTCAATATTTTTATTGTAAAAGGAATTTGTGGCCGAGTTCAATCATCTTAAGGTTTATTTTAGTCCCAAAATACAAAAAATTTCCATATTATTCCATGTATAACACACCCCCATGTATAAATTGGCCCCCTACTTTTCTACCCCAACATTAAGAAATCAGTGTATGGTTACTCTTGTATGGAAGATGACCCCTAATTTTTGGTCTAACAAAAATAGAAGTATCACCTTACACACAGAAAAATATGTTATACATTTAGAAAAATAGTTGACTTTTGCAAATTAGCACATAGTATTCGGATGTATATGTACGTTTACGTGATATTAATAATATGAGTTTTTAGATATTGAAATTGATTATCCACTTGAAAATGTGAAAATCTTGATCTGTAAAAATAAAAACTATTATTTGATTAAGAATGGTGTCACCTATTTAAATAAATAGAAGTAATACTAATCCTATGTAAGATGTACAAATAATATATATGAACAGAGGTTCCTTTTTATTGTTTAGTCATATGTCACTTTTTGTTCTTGAAAACTAAGTAATAATTATTTTAATGAAGGAGGAATAGTATATAATAACCTTTAGAGGTAGGATAATCACATAATTTATTGGACATACTGGACACTTCTGAGAGTGAAATGGACACTAGTAATAATTATTTCAGGATAAAAGACATAAATCACAATCCTCCCAGGCAAATTGAGATAGAGTATCACTTTATTTAAAGGTTGATTGCAACTTCCTTAGTGGTTGAGCAAGTAATAAGGTAAATTTAAAACCCAATTCTCTAGTATTAGGACAACTACAAAACCTTAGTAAAATACAAAATAACAACTGTTTAAAGTCATCAGACAATAACCAAAGGGCCAGCATCTCTAAGAGAAGGGACAAGCATAATATGAGAACTACATTTCCTGGTGCTTTGTGCCTGTATAATATTTGCTATCTTGCCTTGCAAGGCATAGAGACTGGAGAAGAAGCAGGGGCCTAAGGCTTGCACTGATATCACTAGGATGTGGAACCCCAAATTTAACTTCAGGGCTATTAAAGTAGCCAGGACTTAAGGGTCAAGATCCCAAAGAAATGGGAACTCCCAAGAAGTGATCCCGGAATTCTCTATACCATTTCCCTTCAAGGCCTCAGCAAATTCCTAAGCTGGGCACGAGTGTGGTGAGAAGCTAAGAAACCCAGAGAAAAGTAGTTGCTAAGGGCCTAAAATGCTACTCAGAGCATTTGGCAGACTCACAGTGCTAAGGAGGGATAAAACTTATAATTTAAAACCTGCAAAGGAGAAGAAATACCAGTCAATTCCCCAGGCGTTTAAAATAGACCTCGGAAGTATTATGGCTGATGAGAGGGATAAATCAGTAATAGACCAGCCCTCACAAAGTCTTAAAAATAGCCTCCAGTTATTTCAGTCTCTAATTGGATCAAGGTTTTCTGCCTGTCATGCAGAAGAAAAGAAAATATTCTCTGGAGAAATATAACATCATCCATAGTGTCTACAATCATCATACATAATGTTAGCAGCCAATCCAAAAGTATGAGCTATGCCAGTAAACAGGACCAAATGACAAAACAAAGAGAAAAAAATTGACAGTAAAAATAAGCCTAAGGTCACATAGACTTTGGGGTTAATGAAATGTAATTTAAACATAAATATGATTAATATGTTAAGGAAAGTAGATTTAAAAACTAGAGAATGTCACCACAAATTTAGAATGTATGAAAGTATAGCCAAATGGAAAGCCTAGAGCAGAAAGAATTATGTCAAAAGATGAGTTTACCTACAGAATAGACACAGCAAAGTGGAGAATTATTGAGCTGAAAGTAGGTAAGTAGGAAATATTAAGGGGATGCCAGAATAGCTCAGCAGGTTGAGCACTTGCCTTGCAACCATGAGGTCTGAAGATCAAATCCCGGCCCTGGCCCATGCAAAACCCATACGCCAAACTGTGGTGCAACTAATAACCCCCTGTTCAGCTATCCTGGCATTCCCTTCTGTCTTGTTTTATAGGCATTTGTAGCCGGAATCTAAGTTTGGTGCTGAGTCCTTGGAAGGAAGAAGGCCTGTGCATCCTTAGCAATGATGAAAGGACATGAGCCTTGTCTTTAGGGAATTTATGATCCAGTGGGAGGACAGATATGCAAAAGATTACCACAGTATAAAATGATAGCTCTTCTAATAAGAGATATGTATAAATGCAGGCATTATTGATTTGGGGCACTTATTTATATTATTTTTTACTTATTTTTTTGGGTCATAGATAGCTGAGAAACATGCCAACACTTAATATTATCAAGGTATGTGGAGAGTGATCTTCCAGTTTTCAAGATGACTGACAGGGATATCCCGATGGATCAGCAGGTTGAGTACTTGCCTTGTAACTACTGTGAGGTCTGGGGATCGAATTCTGGCTGTGGCCCATGCAAACCCATATGCTGAACTTTGGCTCAACTAGTAACCACTAGGATGGCAGCAAAGTCTCACATCCCATGCAGGAGGCCCCATTTTGGTTCCCACCCCATGCAGCCCCACATCTACCTGTGTGGACTGAAACTATGTCACGACTGATGATGTACACCTAGTCAGATTTGAACATTGGTAAAGCGGGGCACCATTGACCAGGGGGGAGGGGGTTCTTGATTAAAAGTTGGGTCTATCTCCCGCCGTTCCCTAGCTTGTTGTGCATTCTTTCCAAAAATCAGGACTTTTTTAAAACGCCGCGGGACGCAGGAGAAATTGTTAAAAATCGGGACTGTCCCGCCAAAAGCGGGACGTCTGGTCACCCTAAACTATGGAGACTGCTCCGGGCCCGCCCCTCTTCTCTCTGTCTCTCCTCTCAAATAAGAAAATAAATCTTAAAAAATATATTAAGTATGAAGTACAAAGAGGACAAAAATAAAGATAGGAGCATAGGACATATATAAGACTTGGTAAAAATGTCTAGTATGTATAATCAGAGTTCCAGAGGGAAAGAAGAGGGAAAATGGAGCAAAATAAATATTTGAAGAAACACTGGTCATATAATTTTCAAAACTAATGAAAGATATCAAACTGCAGATTCAGGAAGCCCTAAATCCCCAAACAAAATAAATACAAACTATCGTAGCAAAAATTGCTGCCACATAATGAAAAAATCTAGATCATATTCAGAGAAAAAGGGACAAATTACCTTTGAAATAGCAATAATAAACTAACAGTTGACCTTTCAAAAGAAATAATGAAAGTTAGTAGATAAAGGAAATATATATGTGTATATATAATGGAATGATATATAAGTATGAGTATATACATATATAGATATGAATGTATATATTGCTGAGAGAAAATTACTGCCAAAGAATTCTATGCTAGTGAAAACATCCTTCAAAAATGAAGGTGAAATAAAGACATTTTCATTTAAATCAGAATGGAAACAAATTGTTGCTAGAAAACCCACACTAAAATAAGCAGTAAACGAAGTTCTTCAGAAGGAATTTAAAAATCTTAGATGAAAGTGTGGACATGCAGGAAGGAAGGAAGAGCAGCAAAAACAATGAAATATGAGTAAGTCTAAATAAATATTGACTCTTTCAAACAATAATAAGAACTAGTGAGTTTAAACTATATGCAGAGTTAAAATACATGAAAACAATTGCACAAAGGCAGGAGAAGAGTAATTGGATTTAGTATTGTGAGATAATCACATAACCTGAGAAGTGGTACAATTACAATGCAAAGTAGATTAATAAGTCCTGGATGTACATTGCAATATCTAGGGTAAGTATTAAATGAACAAAAAAAATGTATGAACAACAATGTTACAAAAAGGAGAAAAAGGAATGTAAAATTATTACTTGATGAATAAAAAAGAATGCAAGAAAGGAGAAAAAAAGAACCATAGAAGAGATGGAAAAAATGAAAAATAAAGAGTAAATGGAAATTTAAACTCAAATATATTAGTAATTATATTAAATGTAAATGGGTGAAACATTTCAATTAAAAGCAAACATTGTTACACTGAATTTAAAAATCAACCAAATATATGCTGCTTTGTAAAGACATGCCTTAAACATAAGGTAACAGAAAAGTTGAAATTAGAAAGATGGAAAATTATATGGCATACAAACACTAACCAAAAGAAAGGTGATTTGTCTATATCAGTACTAGACTAACTGTGATGTAAGAACTACTACTAGAGATAAAAAGGGTTATTTCTGAATGATTAAAGGGATAATCCAACAGAAAGATATATCTTAAATTTCTATGTACCTAATGACATAGACTCATATGTATAAAAACAAAACAGATATATATAAAAGGGAAATAGACAGATCCATAATTATCATATTGAGAGATTTTTGACACCTCTCTCAGACAAATTTAGTAGCATAGATTAATAGAATATTTGAGCAATATAATTAATGAACTTGCATGCATGCATGGTACAATACTGCATCCAACAAAAGCAAAACATACATTCTTTTTGGTGCAAGTGAAATAAAGTATCCTCTGAGTTATGAAGCAATATTGACAAATGTCAAATTATTTTTACCCAAGCCCATAATCCCTATCAAATATCAAGAAAACCACTGACAAATCAAATTGAGGGACCTTCAACAAAACACCTGATCGATACTTTTCAAAACTGTCAGGGTCATGAAAAACAAGAAAAGACTGAGAAGCTGTTATAGACCAGAGACTAAAGAGAGATAATGACTACAGGCAATGTACTCTCCTTGTTTGGTTATAAAAGAAAAAAAGGATGTTACAGTAGGAAAATGGGAGAAATTAAGCCTGAAATTTAGTTAATAGTAATGTACCAGTGTGGGTTTGTTTCTGAGGTCTAACAAATGCACCGTGGTAATGGAAGATGTTAGCGTTAGATGAGAGTGAGTGAGGGGGTCACAGGAAGGCCTTGTACTACGTTAGAACTTTTCTGTAAATCTAAACTCATTCTCCCCTATTTATAAAAAAAAGAAAAGAAAAGCTGAATACTTCAATACAAATGTGGGCAAAAACTTGAGCGGATCTTAAAAATGATGATATTTAGATATACAAACTGACAAGAAAAGGTGATCAACATAGTCATGGGGAAAATGCAATTAAAATCACAATGCGTGACCATTACACATTCTCCAACACAACTCAAATGGGAAAGACAGAGAATAGAAAAATTGGTGAAGAGTGGTGAGTGATTGGAACTCATACACTTCCAATGAAAGTATAAATGGGTGAAATCATTCTATTGAACACTTGGGGGTGGGGGTAGTATTAACTAAAACTAACCATATGCCCATCCTGCCACCCAGTATTTCTGCTTTAAGAACAAATGTGTGCTAAAAAAAACATTGACAAGAATGTTCAATCACTTTATTCATAAGAGCCCCAAACTAAAACAACCTAAATATCCATAGATAGATAATTCTGACACATGCATACAATGGGTTACTATATATTGATGAAAAAATATGAGCTATTATTATAAACAAAAACATGGATGAATCTCACAG
The DNA here is from genome assembly GCA_004027555.1 of Craseonycteris thonglongyai. Taxonomy (NCBI): domain Eukaryota; kingdom Metazoa; phylum Chordata; class Mammalia; order Chiroptera; family Craseonycteridae; genus Craseonycteris; species Craseonycteris thonglongyai. The sequence continues at coordinate 4,370 of PVKE010047950.1, read as the reverse complement.
GCTTAATGTGTTTTTAGAAATTTATTTTATTGTTTTTGACAGAGATAGAGACAGAGACAGAGAGACAGAGAGAAGGGGGAGGGCCCAGAGCAGTCTCCAGAGTTGCATGTCATCAGTTTTTGACATGGTTTCATTCCACACAGGTGGGCGGGGGCCGTGCAGGGTGGGAACCGGGTTGGGGGCCTCAGCATGGGAAGCTCACCCCAGTTCAGCATATGGGTCTCACAGTCAGGGGTCAGGATTCGATCCTTGGTCCCTGGGGCTGCAAAGCAAGTGCTTAACCTGCTGAGTCATCCTAGCTTCCTTGACAGAGACTTCATGTTGAAGAGAAAATCCATACTTTACGAGTCCATTTGTTTGGAGTTCAAAAGGAGGTGAAATTAGTCAGTGACAATGGAGGCCACAGTAGTGGTTGTTTGTGGGAGAGGTAGTGACCGAGGGAGGCAGGCGGGAGACCCCTGAGATGCTGGTGGGGTTCTAAACCTTGATCTCACTGGTGGTTATGACAATGTGTTCATTTTGTTAAAGTATAAGAAGCAGTGTCCTTAAGATTTGTATACTTACTGGTGTGAATATCATATATCAGTAAAAAAGTCAAAACCGCAAATCTCCTGGAAACCTGAATTTCAATATGAAAACGATTTTCACTCTGCGGTATTGTATTATAAGATTGTATTATTGTATACTTACATGGTATTGCTGTATGTACAGTGTGCACTAACTGTGGCAGAATGTTTTTGCCAAAATCCTGTAAAGTTTAAAAATGAAAAAATCCAACTATTATATTATTCACAGGTAATGGAAAAATCAGTTTAGTGTCAATTCTTGTGTGCATGTGCGCATCCTTTAAAAATCAAACATATATAGAATGCTCTCAGGAGAAAACATCAGCGTGGCACTTTGATAACTAATTAATTGGTCTTCTGTGTTTTGGATGAATTTTAGTCAACACATAAATGGATCCAGGGAGACCAGTTGCCGTTATTATACCAACTGAGGCCAAATTAGGCAACTGACACTTCCGATGTTCTAATATTTTGAAATATAGAGGGAACTGTTTGAATGCCTAATGATGCTTTTCTAAAATTCGGGGACCTCATGATCAAAGCAAGTTAAGATTAATACTCATGGACGGTAAAACTAAGAGAAAATGAGAAGGTGAATCCATATGCCTGAGAGGAGATTGAGAAGTTAGGCATGACAGAGCTTTTAGAGCATTGGGTTTCCTCTTAAAAATAATAATTAATATCAGCATGCTCCAGTTTTTTGAGCATTTACTTTGTCTTGGGTAGTATGGTAGGTTTCTCTGTCTCTCTCATATAGACATAAAATATACCATCTATAATCTATTATTAAACAATTCTTACACCTCTGAAAGATACTCTTGCTATCTTCCCATTTCAAAGAAGAAGAAATGGAGGCTCAGAGAGATTACATTGCTTCATGAACGACACCCTGCTCGTAAGTGGAGGGACCATGATTCAAGCAGGTGTGGCCGGCTCTTGGGCCCACGCCCTTACTGTCATGCAGAGTGGTACGACTTGAAGCATGAGTCATGTGCCGCTGACATCAAAACCCCAGGGAGACTTGTCAAGTAGAGATTTCCAGATGACCAGAGCAGCAGAATCTCTGAAATGAGTCTCCAGTTTTCTTAAGGGCCCCAAGGTTGTGAACCACTACTCTTTGTTCTAAGAACCATGAATAGAAATGTGACATTTTACCCAACCCAACCTACCAAGTGTGCACAAAGATCAAATAGTAGAAGAGAATAATGCGCCTTGCGTGTGTGCCCGCTGTTGTCTCAGACAATCCCTCTCCCATTCTCAGATTTTTTAAGGTCCTTTTCAAACCACGTTAAGCTCTTTCTGTGTTGAATATACACAAAAGAAACATCAAGTTTGTTTAAATAAATGTTTATGACTTCCAAGAAGAGTACATGCCTGTTGATTCTTTCTACTACATTCTAAATGTTAAGTTGAAGCTATAACTTCAGCTGAAGGAGTATTATTCTGCCTATGAGGTTTTCTATATCAGACCCACCGAGACTGGTGGAAATACCAAGTAACGGCATGGCATGTGTTTTTTCAGCGTAAGATACAAGACAAAAAGTGAGGTGGGAATAATCAAATAATACAAAACAGCAAATTCTTTCCATTTTAAAGAACTTACTTTAGCATGCTTCCTTCCCCAAAGCCTCACTTTCTTTAAAAAATGAAGAGAAGATGGGTAAAAGGGAAAATAGAGGTTGCTAAAGCTTAAGACTTCTATTTCTTCCTCCTCTCAGTTTTTGGAAAAAAAATAATATGATGTCAATTTCTTGGTGCTCCAGGAAGAAAAAGATAATAAACAACTAAAAATCTTAGTCACTAGGAGTCTCAGAGGTGAGCATCTGGGTTTGAGGCCACGTTTTCCGCCCAGCATGGTGATCTTTGGCGAGTTCTTTGTCATGTCTCCCTTTCAGTGTTCTCATTTCTAAGTGTGATAGATTCCTGTTTCATGAGACTGAGAATTAAATGAGAAGAAGCTGGGATGGCTCAGCAGGTTGAGTGCTTGTTTTACAGCCCTGGGGTCAGAGGATTGAATCCAGGCCCTGGCCTCTGCAGACCCATACGCTGAACTGGGGTGAGCTTCCCATGCAGGAGGCCCCTGGCTGGTTCCTGCCCTGTGCAGCCCCCGCCCACCTGTGGAGTGAAACTGTATCAAAAACGAATGATGTACAACTGTGGAGACTGCTGTGGGCCTTCCCCCTTCTCTCTGTCTCTGCCTCTCTCTGTCAAAAACAATAAGGATAAATCTTAAAAAAAAAAAAAAAAAGGAGTTGGCTGGAAACATGCACAGTGGGAGCAGGCCGGAGAAGGAGTCCCAATCCCAAATGTGTTTAGATCCGTTCGTAGACATAACCAATACCTAGGAAGTCCCACAGCAGGAGATGAAGGGCCTCAAATAGCCCCTAGCAGTATTTTTGGTTCTCCCAGCCTCTTCTCTGTGCCTGTAAAGTATGCATTCTACGCTGTGACTTTTACATTTGTGCAACAGGGATGTGCATAACTTGTAATGTTTCTTTGTTAGCTCAGTATTATATTATGTTTTCAGGGCTAAATGCAAAAGGAGGAATGCCAGCTCTCCTGGGACACACACAGTTGAGGAAATGCTCTGATAACCACTGTGTTATACTGTTACTAATATTTTTAAAATGTTTCGATATATTAGAGTAAAAGCCGCCGTCTTCAAAGCTATTCCCAAACTTAACATGAAATGCAATTGTCCCCTGCTCAACCCCTCCCCACCACCAGAGGGAGACTCTTTTAACCATTTCTTTATTCAGTTTATATCACTTGGGCATATCTAAATGATAATCATTTTCTACCTTTTCTTTTTTTGTAAGATTTATTTATTTATTTTTGAGAGAAGGTGAGAGATGGAGAGATAGAGAGAGATAGAGAGAGAGAGAGAGAGAGAGAGAGAGAAGTGGGGAGGGCCCAGAGCAGTCTCCACAATTGTACATCATTACTTGTGACATGGTTTTATTTCACTCAGGTGGATGTGGCGCTGCGCTGGTGAGAACAGGACTGAGGGCCTTTCACCTGGGAGGTGCAAACCTTCACTGCAGGTTACCAGTTGCACCGCAGTTCAGCATATGGGTTTGCATGGGCCGGGGCTGGGATTCCATTCCTGAGCCTCACGGTTGCAAGGCCAGCACTCAACTTGTGCTATTTAAGCATCTGCATTTCCTACTATTTTTAATTTATCACCTTTAGATGGTTGAATGCAGACTTCTCAAATAGACTACCAGAAAAACCTGTTGATCAAAGCTAAGTTTATGATATTTACTGCAGTAGGGGGAACGTCTTCCCAAAATCTTAGTTGTAGTGTCTCAGAAAGAAGGTCAGAAGTTATTTATAGTTTGGGGTGATTTTAAAGCAAATCTTGCAAGGCAGAAACTGGTTGGAATTGGGCTGAGTCTGCGGGATACTAATTTTGGGTTGGCGGGCACAGGTGACATTGTGAAGCACCTGTTGGTGAGCAAGCTCCTAGTCTTGAGAGGTCAGCTGTGTAGTTGGTTCACAGTCTCATTTTCTATGGGGAAGATCTTTTCCTGGAGCTAGCAACTGAGTTATTGGTACTGTAGTTTGGTCCCAGTATTGTTTAGCCCAGAGACAGAAAACAAGAATGTTCTGGGTTCTTAGGACAGAGTGACCTCCTGCTTATGATACATAAGGACTGAAGTAGATTATTTACATCATCTCCTTGCCTCCTCATTCTTCAGTTCCTCCCTTGACCAACTCTACTTGTTTACACAACGACCTTAAACTTCCACTTTTTTTCATCACCATATAGCATTTCTTTTCATCCTTTCCCACACCCCCCAA
>PVKE010047949.1:0-11751 GCA_004027555.1 Craseonycteris thonglongyai | reverse complement strand
TATTTTACTTTTGACAGATAGAGAGAGAGACAGAGACAGAGACAGCTAGAGAACCGAACTGTGGGAACTCCCCAGTTCAGCATGTGGGTCCTGCCCGGGCCGGAGCCGGGATTCGATCCCCGGTCCTCGTGGCCTCAAAGCGAGCGCTCAACCCGCTGAGCCGTCCCGGCTTTCCCCTCCTGGGCTCTTCTGACAACATGATTTTCTTCCCTTGCCCATCGGGTCTGGAGGTGCCAACAGCTCCTAGCCTGTGCTAACTCCTTGGTGACCCTGGGAGTTCCTTTGACCCTGCCCCTGCCTACAAAAGTTTAACCACAGAAGGTTCCAGAAAGATCTTTCAGAAAAGTACACGAAAGATTTGATCTTAATATGGCATTTATGTAAATGCAGCACTAACTGACTTCTCAATGTGATACAATTCAGCTCGAAATTCAAATCAAATTTTTATCTTTCTGACTTTGAAAAAATCAGTGCAAAATGGACCTGGAGGATTGAGTTCACAAATGGACAGGGAAATGTTGAAAAGAAGGCAACATACAGAAGACATCTTGAAATAGACATATGTGTAAGCGATTGATTTGGAAGAGTGCATGCTTTGTTTATGGGGCTGAACTGAGGAGACGCATGCTCTCCCAGATGTGAAAACTTGTTATAAAGCCATAATATACAAAGAGCTAGAAGAGCCATGGAGTGGGAGGGAGCTTGGGAGACAGCGATACTTGCACAATACTCCTGGGTGAGTGGTGCCATGCAGGGATGTGAGAAAATGTGGTTCTCTTTGATAACATCATTTAAGAAAAAGAAATTCCAGGAAAAAAAAAAGAAAATTCCATAAACAATAAACCATAAAATATAGATGAGTATATATTAACCTTGAAGTATGACACCAAAAGTAAAAGTCACTAAAGAAAAGATTCACAGATTTGACTATATAAACATATGAACCTTCTTCTGTATGTTTACACAGATAAAATAAGCAAAATGGAAAATAAAACAAAATGAAAAAGAGACAATAAATTTGGAAAAAGCATTGCAATATATGTCTCCAAGTAAAAGGATAATATCCTTACTGTATAAATAATCAAGGAAATTTTGACCTACAAAAAGGAAAATGAGGGATGCCACAGGGTCACTCAGTGAGTTGAGCGCTTGTCTTGCAAACGCGAGGTCCGGGGACTGAGTCCAGGCGCTGGCTGGCCCGTGCAAACTCATATGCTGAACTGCAGCATAACTGGTAACCGCAGGGATGGTGGTGAAGGTTCTTGTCTCCCATGCCAGAAGCCTCCAGTTTGGTCCCGCCCCACACAGCCCCACATCTACCTGTGTGGATGAAACCACGTCACAACTAATGATGTACAACTATAGAGATTAATGATGTACAACTATGGAGACTGCTCTGGGCTCTCTCTCTCTCTTTCTCTCCCAGATCTTCTTTCAAACAATAAAATAAATCTTTAAAAAAAGAAAAATGAGCAAAGAAGATGAACAATTTGTAATAAAAAAATAGAAATACCAAAAGGCATTTGAAACAATGTTTAGTCTCATTACTATTCAAGTACATGCAAATTAAAACAAGCTATCGTTTTTCACCTATAATATTGGCACTTTATTATTACTATTATTATATTCAGTGTTAACACGAGTATGGGAATATGGGCATTTATGCTATGTCAGTGGAAACCTACAGTGGCATAACTTTTAAGAGGTAATTTCCTATATTCATATTCATTTGGCATACATTTTGACCCACTCATTCTTTTGGCAGAAATTTGTCCTAAAAATAATTAACTAAAAAACTATTTATTGCAGTGTGTTTTGAATGGCAAAATAAGAAATGTCTTTTTTTTTTTTAATGTCAACTAATAGTTAATCATTTGTTATATAAAATCAGTTATTTTCATACTATGGAATTTTATGCAGCCACCAATAATGGTGTTAGACAAGTACATCCATCATATTGTTAAGTGAAAAGAGCAAGTGATACAATAGTTCATACAAAAAAAAATCCATTTTCAAAAGAAAGGTAAGAAAGGCTATAAACTAAAATATGAAATGAGTTATCCATGGCTGGTGAGGCTGTGAGTCATTTATAATTGCTACTTTGTAGTTATTTTAACTTTAAAATTTTCTACAATAAACATATAATTGTGTATTAAAAATAAATGTTTTAAGGAGTGAGAGGGGATTGAGTAAATTATAATACAATCATACAGTCACAGTCAACAGCCAGTAAAATTTGTGGCAGAATTATGCTCATTGCTATGAAAGATGGTCCTCATACATCTTTAAATGAAAATTGTACATTACAAAACAATAATCTCTTTTGTCTAAAAATAGAAAAAGATATTTATAGTATAGAAATTAACATTGTAAAATTAAATATGCAGAATGGTTATCTCTGGAGGGTGCAATGGGGTGAACCTTATTTTTCCCTTTGTTTCTTTCTGCATTTTCCAAGTTTTCAGCAGCTATAATGCATTAATTTTAGAGTTAGAAATTACATTTATTTTAAAGAAAATGTTTAAACTCTTGCATTCCATAATTCTACTTCTAAGATTTTAATCCTGAGGAAATAACCTGTCCTCTACTTGTTTTCTTAAACGAGCAGTTTTCACTCAGGCAGGTAGTGTCCCCCAGGGGCATCAGCAATGTCTGGAGCATTTCTGGTTGTCACACTGGGGGATGGGAGTTCGCATTTAGTGGATAAAGGCCAGGGATGCTGCTAAACATCCTACTATGCATAGGATGGTCCCACAGCCAAGAATGAGTCTGGCCTCAACTGTCAATAGTGCTGAGTTTGAGACACCGGCCTTAACCCATCATTTCCTTTTACTACCTAAAGGACAAGTCATTTCCTCAACTCTGCCCACATCTCTGCAGAGGGACACATTCAGAAAAGCCCAGAAGCTGGACTCATCTAAAACTTGACCTTGATCCACCAAAAAACTTCATGGGGCTCTGGTTTATTATCCAGGGACACTTCTCAGAACTGCCACCCCTCAAAGCCTGCAGAGCCAGCCCCCCACATGCCCTAGTAGCTCTCTGGGTTAGCAGCACATGCTCCAACTTTGAGCCCCAGTTTCCTTGCCCATACAAATGAAATCCTCCTCCTAGGATTGTCATGTGCATTCAGTGATATAAGTACACCCCTAACACATGCTTGACACATAATAGCCAGTGCCTATGAGGACAAAGGGCTGTGAGACTATAGAGACAGCCTCCAACTCAGCCACCAAGGTGGGAAAGGCCACCTGAAGGAGGATGAGTAGGGTTTTCCAGGAGCCTGGGGTCTATGGCAGAGGAAGACCCTATGAGAGACAGGGAGTGTCCACGTGGTAGGGGGTGCAGTTGGGGAGGTCTGTGGGGGCCCCTGAAAGCCAGGTATTGAGGTTAGATGGTTAGCTCCCACATTTATTCCACCCCCACCCAGTTAATCTAGACCATTCATGGTGCCCCATTTTCCTGCTAGTGACTGGTTTAGGATAGGACATGTGACCCCAATCTGACCATGCAACTTGAATAATCTATGGGAGGATGGAGGTATTGCTGAAAAGGGCTCCCCTCTGCTAAGAGGACACGTGTATGAAATGGTATCTTCTTCCTCAAGTCATGTTGAGTCTGGACGGGATGTCCAGACCTTCAGCAGCCAATGTGGGGACATAGGAAATCCCCCCAGAGGGAAGGTGAGCACAGACAGGGAAAGACCCGAGTGCTCGTGGCTCCCCTGGGCTGCTGAGTGAACCAATTCTAAACCAGCTCTACTCCTAGATTTCTTCCCACCTCAGAATAAATGCCCAAGCTGCTTAAGCCACAGGGAACTGATGTCCTGTCACCTGCAGCTTAAGACAGACTCAGGAGTCAGTACTTGAGCCTGAAGGTGGGGGAGAAACGTAGCAAGTTCTGATGTTCAAATAAAGTAATGACGGCACCATGGCTCAAACCCATGCAAGGGTGAAGGCTGGTTTGCTCCAGGCACGATGGATTGCCAACATTCTCCGGGGGCATTTGTCTTGGCCTGGACGCCTTCAACCTGTTTCAAACGCTGTTCCCTTGCTTTGCCTGTTGGAGTCCTGCCTGTCCGTTAAGACCTGCTCGGAGGCCTTCATCCAGACGGCTTGACTGACTCCGCCCTTCGGGTGGGAGAGGACAGCACCTTCGTGTGCGCGGAGGCAGTCGCAGCACACGAGGCTGGAAACGCGCTGCTGCTTCATGGAGAAGCATACTTAAATTTTGGCTCACAGGGTGACAATGTGAGAATGAGTACTGAGGAGCCAGAGATGAGTCCTGCACACTGTCCCCCCCCCACCCCCGTCTTGCCCTCTGTCCTCCCTTCCCTATGTTGCAGGGGGCGCTGAAGGTCTGCAAGATGGGTTTCCCAGGCTTCTGGCAAGCTGGCTCCTTGTTGGAAAAAAGCTGGAAGAAAGTGGTGGCAGCAGGAGAGGCAGTCGTAGGCCTTGTCATCCCCAAATATGGGGAATGAACTCCTCAGTGACAAAGAACACTTCTTTGATGTTTCTGTATTCTATCGTCTCCCCCCCAGTGTTCCCCTCCTCCTCTCCGTAGCACACACACAGTGCAAGCACGACTTTTGGCATGCAGAAGACATCTTGAAATAGGTACTCGTATGTAAGTGATTGATTTGAAAGAGTGCATGTTTGTTTATGGGACCGAATTAATATGCTATTCTAAAGACATAGTAACAGTATCTACCAATGTATTCGTGGGTATTCCCTTTGCCCCAGTAGCTCCATTTCTAGGAATCTTTCCTATAGACCACTTGCATGTGTACATCAGATCTCTGTGCTGGATGCTCCCTGAAGCCAGACCTTCTCACATTTGCTCCCTTCTTGCCAGATGTCAGATCCAATGCCACCTCTGCAGGGGAGTCTGCCCTGACCATCGTGATGAAGAACTCCCCTCCCTGTCACACTCCATAGCAGCCTGCATACAATCAGGACTTACAAATATCCCTAGGTAAGACACTCCAGGAACAGGGAGATTTATATAGCATATTGGTTATGAAAGCATTAAAAGGATTAGATTACAAAAATAGGGAAGCTAGTTAACCCGAAGATTGGTAGTGGAGGCAGCTTTAGGGCTCTAGGACTGGAGGGAAAGGGAAGCTGAACGAACACAGGGTCCATGGGGCTGGGTCTCTGAGGCAGCTGCTGGCCTTGACATTGCTGCCATGGGAACCACCATTGCACCTCTTTATGGAAAACAGGAGCCACCTGGCTTGACACTGAGGAGCCAGAAGCCAGCAATTAGCACCAGGAGGGCTTAGCTGGAGGCCACCACCCTGCCTTCACACTGTCACTGCTGCTGCCACCACTTCCTTCTTTCTTCCTAAGGAGGGGCCATCTCACAAGAGGCCCAGGAGACAGTTTGCTGGCTTCAGAACCCTGCAGTAGGAGAGCTGATGGCCTACTGCCAAGTAACTGGCCCCTTCCACACATCAGCACCCACTCCTATCGTTTATGCTTGTTCACACTTCCATATAGACACAGCAAAAGCAGCAGCATGTGTATGACCAGCCCTTGCACAAATGAAGGCATTCTCCTCCTCAAAGCAGGGTCATACGCATCTTTAGGCCACATGAACACCCTTCTAGTTCAGTCAGAATCCAACCTGCGTGTTCTTTGACATAAGCCTGGATACTAACCCCTTTGAAAGAGCAAGGAACAAAGAAATAATTCATAAATAGATGTGATAAATACCTATGCAATGGAAGGTGGTGTAACTACCGGTACCTTGATTTTGTAACTGATCATGACTGAATTCATTTTTATCAATTTCTTCCTTGACTGTCCATTTCTAGTTTCATTTTATTTCAACAAGGCCCTCTGAACCTTCCTTCCTGTTAGCTGTTATTACAAAGCAGAGAACTACTAGGATGTGTCCCAGAGAATCTCCTGGATTCGGAGCATAATCTTTCCTCTTCTTCTCTTTGACCAATTAATTGGATTAGTCTTCTCAGCCAGATCAAAAACCCCCTTCTTTGCCTTTGGACATTGAGGCAAGAACAGCATCTCATGGCCAGGTGGCAGTCTCAGCCTCCAGTTCAATGGAACCACTATTATGGCCCCTGTTGGAAACATTTCTCCCTGGGGAAATATGTTGTCTAATCCAGTGGTGTCCAGTGCTATAAGGATGAGAAGTGAAAATTTTACAAATGTGTTCACAGGCTTTAAGGAACCACTCCCATTTCTACCCTCAATTCCTGGACCCACGATTCTGGCTATGGAAAAAGCAACACTATCCATTGGTTCAAAGCAGAAACCAGAACCTGCAGATGTGTTCTCGCTGGCTCCATAACAGAGTCCTTAATAGCTAACCCCAATAGTCTCTCTCAGGGGTCACCCAACTATAGCCCATAGGCCAAATCTGGCCTAGTCTCTGCTTTTGTAAATAAAGCTTTGTTGACAGACCCATTCATTTCCACATTGTCACTGCCTACTTTCATATTACAAAGGCTGAGCTGAGTAGCTGTGACAGAGACTGTGTGTTCCATAAAACATAAAATATTTACCATTTTTCCCTTTATGAAGAAGTTTGCTGACCCTTAGTCTATAACATCAGCTGATTCAGTAAATCCATAGGTGTAAGCCCACTGCTATGCATATTTTGTAAAAATATGTTCCTTGGCCAAAAGAAATGTTTCTTAGGACACCATGAGGGTGAATACAGCCTATTTTAAGATTTATTTTTATTGTTTTTAACAGGAACAAAGAGAGAAGGAGGAGAGCCCAGAGGACTGGGCATCATTAGTTTTCTACTTAGTTTCATTCCACAGGTGAGGCAGGGCTGCACAGGGCAGGAACCGGCCAGGGCCTCCTGCATGGGAAGCTCACCCCACCCAGTTCAGCATATGGGTCCATGTGGGCTGGGGCCAGGATTCAATCCTCAGACCTTGGGGCTGCAAGATGAGCATTCAACTTGCTAAGCCATCCTGGCATCCCCAAATACAGCATTTTTTATGTCACAGGTGTTGTTGTTGGCAGAATCCATTCAGGCAGGGAAGGCAAACAACAGTCTAGGACATGCACTTATTTCACAGAGAGGATGATGAGGGTTCGGGTTCAGTGTAACCAGTCTGCAACAGGTGGCTAGCTACAGAATGGCGCCACATCTAGGTCTAAGCATTGGGTTTTGGCTGCTGACAAATGGAACACTTAATGGTGGCAAAAGACCAAATTAGACTCAATGAGAACAGGCCCATGCTGTCCCTTATAGATGGTCTCAATAAGAAAGCACTGGAGTCTGCAGAAAGGGGTTGGCTGATATTCACAAACATGCCATTGTGACCACCTAATGGTCAGGAACCCCTTCTGCAGTGGGTAGCTTGGGTGAGCAGTCACACGGGACATAAACATTCTGTGCCCACATACCTCCTCCTCCCATCTCTTTGTCACCAGTCCTACATTCCTGCTCTTTCCAAGCCTTAGGGCACTAGGCACTGCCCATGGAAAAGGATTGATCCATGCCGTTGGCCATTCCCCTTGCCAATCAGCATTGACGTACAGGTTCTGTGTAGTGCTACAGTGTCCAGGCCCAGGGAATGCCACCATATCGTGCAAAAATAGCTGTAACTCGTGGCTGCATTTTTCCTTCCTCTGTCAACTGGTCATGAGAGAATCCTCATGAAGCCATAAATTGTCTTTTCCTGGGTCAAATTTCAAACTTGTTTCCAGGAGCATACTGGGCACTGAAGGCAACTAGAAGCACAGGGGCAATTCTGGAGAACTGGCACCCTCTTGCAAGAAAATTGGCTCATGTGAAGTCATGAGTTTTCATGAAAGAAAGGATTTTCAAGAAAAAAACTATTCTCTCCTCCAGACAGAAAGAAGCTGTTTTTAGATAAGATACACCTGTTACAATTCTCAGTATTCCCCTCCTGTCCAGTCAATGCCCTGGCATTTATGTAACAGATCTGTCATGGCTGTTAATTCAGTTCATGTTGTAATTCTGCAACCCTGTGTTCAAATGTGGAGTCTTATTTTTGGCTGCATCAGCCCTGTAGCTACAAAGGAAAAGAGGTTGTTTTAAGGACATTATAGAAGCTCTCTAACTCTTTGACTGTGTCTTAAGCTGATATTCTAAAGCTCTGAGCTCATCATTTCCTTTCTACAAATCTCGGTGTACAGTCAGAAGCAGCCAGTCAACTGCAAAATTCTTGTAGCCATCACTCCCCATGTAGCCAGTCCCAACAGCAATTTAGTCTCCCAAAGCAGGGCCGTCAGTTGGGACCTGATCCCAGGAAACCACATCCATTACCTGAAGGTGACTTGATAACCCATTTGTGAACCTACAGAGTGCTCTCTCTCCATCTCCGATGGAATGTGAGTTCCATGAGAGCGAAGACTCTGTGTGCCATTTCTACCCTAAAATAGTATTGGGTACACAGCAGGCACTAAATAAATGCAGAGCCCACCCTAAGCTGGCCTGTGGAGGAAAGCTCACATAAGTGGGTCGGCAGAGAGGAGCTAGCCTGGAGCAATGTAGTGACCAAGAAGCACAGGCTCTCCCTCTGACCACCCCTCTCGTCTCCGCTTCAGAATGGGGTGCGGAGGCAGGGTAAAGGCCTAGCAAAGCCCTGGGGCCCTCCTACAGGCAATGACCTTGCTTCCACATGTAAGGGGAAGGTTTCAGAAGGACCCTGATGGGCCCATCTTGGGCCCAAGACCCTCCCAAAGCCCACATGGAGGTGGGGTCATGTCCACGTCACAGGCCTACCACCTGTTAGTGGGTCAGGGTCTCACAGAACCTGATGGGATGTGAGAGGAGGGGGCTCCCCAGGAAGGGGTTCTGTTTTATTAGAAGAGAAAGGGCGGTCCTGTGCATGCACGCACGTGCACACTCAAGTGTTCACACGCGCACACACCAAAAAACAAACATATCTTTTACAAAAAGAAGTAATTAGAAATTATTTACTTATCAATTAAGAAATTGTTAGAAAATTATATTCTTTCCTTAAAAGACTGTGCTAAAAACACATTGAGATTTAGAAAGACCTCGGAAGCATATTGTCAACTGAAAATAATCAAATTATAAAATAATATAGTGTGATCTCATTTATTTTTAAACTACAATTAGCTATGTATGTACATTTAAAAAAGGTCAGAACAAAAACAGATCATTTAAACAAGTGATGACTCAGGGATGGGGTAGAAAATAGCAAAGGGAGGGAGAAGAGGACTTTCATCTTTTATTCTAAACTTCTCTGTAGCTTGAGTTGGTACCGTGCACAGAATTTGGATATTGCTTTTAAACATAAAATGATTTTCCGGGCATGCGGGCTGTGTCTGAGCACCACCTCTCTGTGAGCAGGCTCTCCCAGCCTCTCTCTGCCTGTTCTAGCTCCCCCCATGACCCACATCTCTCAGCCAGATTAGCCACAAGGAACAGAGCATATTGCTTCTGTCACTACACTGACTACAGAAAAGTCTGGGTTGGCTGCTCTTTGTACTGAAAGTGGACAAATGGGCCTTCCCCAGCTCTTAAAACCAACAGCAATAAAACAAGATTGTGGCTTTTGCCTGGTGTGGCCCCAGAGGCATATGTGCTCACCGTTGGCTCTCAGGGCCTGGGGAGAAAGACCCTCCAAAGTCCTGCTGCTGGTCTAGGCTCAGTGCAGCAGTGCCCACTTCAGTGCAAGGAGGGGACAAGGCAGAAGGCTGGCCTTTGGAAAGCTTTGGCAGCCATGTGGGACTGGGTAAAGACTGGACACTCTGGACATCCTGCTCAGCAATAAGCCCAAACTCCGCCACAGGAGACAGGAGCCCTGCTCCCATGGAACTTACACAGTAACTGAACACCAGGAAGGGAAGAGAATCGCCCAAAGTCAATGGCTGGTGCAGGACAAAGCCCCTAGAGATCTTTTCAAAACCTTCGTATGGGGAAGAGGGGAGCCAGGATGGCTCAGCAGGCTAAGCGCTCGCTTTGTACCTTGGGGACCAAGGATCGAATCCCGGCTCACCTGGACCCATATGCGGCACTGGGGCGAACTTCCCATGCAAGAGGCCCCCGGCTTGGCTCCCGGCCCAAGGGGGCGCATTTTCTGCGGGAGGCCCCAGCCCAGTTCCTGCCACTCCTAGTACCCACCCACCTGTGTGGAATGAAACCATGCTAAAAACTGATGATGTGATTTGAGAACAAACATGGCGGCATGAGAGGAGCATGCCGACATCTGCCTGGGAACGGCCTTGTGAACAGAGGGGAATCCACAGGGGAAACCCTGAGAAGAAACCTCAACTAAGAGAACCACACAACGCAGAACAACACACAAAGGTTAGAGAAAAAAGGGGAGAGTGGAAGAGGAAAAGGGAAGCAGCAGTTCGGGGACAGAGACTCGGAGCGCGGCCCAGGCTGGCAAAAACAAAGGGGGGTTGGGGGACTATGGTCAAAGTGGAGCTGGATCGAGGGTGGGTTGGAAGCCGAGACCTAGGGAGCATGGAAGCCCCACAAGACTGTGGACAATCTAACATCAGATCTCAAGGGACAGCACGTAGTGCCCTAATCAGATCACAGAGCCTAAAGTGGAACAGGGACTGTGGAGCAGGGCGGCTGCACTTACCGGCGGGCGGGGTGAGAGCAGGGCACCAGCCCACAACAGCTCAGCACCCCTGATTTACGGAGGAGATTGACTGTGAAGGAGCACCTTCTGAAGACAGGGCTCTTGGAGTGAGGGCTGGGGCTTGAGTGGGCATAGCTGCATTGGACGTGCTTAGAGTGAATCTGGTGGTCTCAACAGAGCCGGGAGCATAGAGCGGCTGCCGCCTGAGCTACGGCCTGTGCACGCAGGGCTTTCGGCGCCCCACCCACCAGGCCGCCACGACACCGCTGCTTGCTTGCCAGCGCGCAATTGGGCTTTTGGTGCCCTGCTCACCTGGCCGCTGCGGCACCGCTGCCTGCGTAAAAAACTGGCTTTCGGCGCCCTGCCCACCGGGCTGCTGCAGCACTGCTGCCTGCTCGCGAGTGCACAACTGGGCTTTTGGCGTCCCGCCCACCGGGCCTCTGGGGCGTTGCAGCCCACGCGCACAACTGGGCTGCTGACCGGGTTGCCGCGGTGTCATTGCCTGCTCTCGGGACTGCGCGGCCGACAGGGGCCTATGACAAGCCCCAGCCCATCCAAGTGCTGCCCTGCAGGTGTGGCTTACAGATACTATTGAAGGAGGGGCAGCCAGGAGGAAGAAAGACCAGAGCTCCTGCGCCCCACCCCCACTGCACCACCAGCCCCCTGCTGAAAGAAGAATCTGCTATTGTGTCTCAGGCCCGCCCTAGCTCCTACTCACATGCCCCCACCCCTGGCCACATCTTTACAACCCTGCTATCTAACAGCTCAGACAGCAACCTGAAGTGCCCCAGGACACAGAAGCTGTCTGCTTTCCCCAACCCTCTCCCAAAATCTCCTTCTCCCACAACTGAGCCCAAAAGAAAAAATAAAGAGAAGCCCATCTGATAGGCAAACCCCCAGAGGGAAAACAGACTCATGAGTAAAGCAAAAAGAACCACATCAAACACAATGCACACCTCAGAATCCAAAGCCCCTCCATAAGATCAGGGGCAGTCTTTAGTAAAGGACCTTGCACACTTGGAATCAAATCTAAGTGAAACAGAATTCAGGGCTGCATTAATCAAGACACTCAGAGAGCTCACTCAATGCTGGCAAAGTACCCAGACACAGTTAAATGACCTCAACAAGAAATTTTCTGAGCAAAATGAGTACTTTACCAACAAAATTGAGAAGCTAGA
>PVKE010047948.1:0-11751 GCA_004027555.1 Craseonycteris thonglongyai | reverse complement strand
TTTTTTTTTTTTTTCTTGGAGGAAATACTGCAGCCTTCTGGACTGCGTACGCTGCTCCCTGGAGAGGCTCTCTCGGTTCCACCCACCGGCTGGAAGGAGGGGAAGTGAATGAAAGGACAGGACAAGCCCTGAACACCATGTCACTCTGGGAGGAAGACAGCAGCAACTAAGCTGTGCAAGGTTTTTTTTTTCTTTTTTTTTTCTTTTTCTTTTCCCTTTTCTTTTTCTTTCTTTCTTTTTTTTTCTCTTTCTTTTTCTTCTTTCTTGCTCTTTCTTTCTTTTTCTTTTTTTTTTTCTTTATGGTGAGGAAAGAGACACACAGGAGACAGGAAGCTGATCTGCAAGGAATCGGAGTTATGTTAAAAGGACTTTGATTTTTTTTTTTTTTCCCTTACAAACGCGGGCAATTGACATCACTACAGACAGCCTGGTAGAGAACAAACTGCCTCATCCCAAGTGGACCCCGGCAGCTGGGGGAAGGCAGGCAGGATCTGGGGAAGCTGTGTGGGGGGCTTCTCCTACCGATCCCCCTCTCGTTTTGTTTTTTGTTTTTTTTCTCCTTGGTGTGTTTCTTTTTTATATTCTTGCTGTGTTGGAACTAGCGAGTGGTGGAAGACGGGGAATCTCGGAAGCCTCATCAGTCATCCTCCGGACTGTCAGGAATAGTGGTTTCAGAGAAGCTCGGCCTGGGGCAATATACCCTGTCATCCAGTTCCCTGCCTCGGAGATAAAGATTCCAGCTACATGGGCAAACGCCTGGACCAGCCACAAATGTACCCCCAGTACACTTACTACTATCCTCATTATCTCCAAACCAAGGTATGGCTTGACCCACAGTCTGGCAATCAGTGTGGTACCGTCTGCACTCGGGATGGGAAGTAGACAGGCATGTGAATCGTTATTTAACCCCCATCACCTCTTCCTGCTTCTTTGAAATGAGTAACATACCAGTGGAGTTAATGAGGCAGAGGAGAATACAAGAAGAGAGCAAGCCCGGGGTTGTGGCTTTCTCTTCAAGGAGAGATAATAGTTTCACTCCAGTTCCTTTGTTGTTATTTGGCAGCATAAATGTTCCCGATGTCTGTAGAGCCCTTTGCAGATGGGCAGGATTGTTAGAAAGGAGGTCCTAACTGATTATGAGGCTCAAGCATACAATTTCAGGAGCTTTTCTGATGAGCTGTTCTTTCTTTGTGGCTCTAAAAGGGTTTTTTCCCCACTGGATAGGACTCGCCAGGGTGGGGGCGACTCAAACTTTTAATCGCTGTGAAAGAAGGGTGTTGAAGCGAGAGGACAGCTAACTAAAGTCTCCTGGAGTTTGTTTGGGTGTATTTTGTTTTTTGCTTTTGCTTTTTTCTATTTTCCGTACATACTTTGTTTTATATTCAGGATGATCAGATTGATAGAGACTGTGTTTTGCAGGTTTACAAAAGGTGTTCTTTACTTTTAGAAGCTCTGTTTTTCCGTGTTGGCTGCCATCAGGAGGCTTGGGTCTTGACGGGATGAAACATAACTGATGGTAATTGGACGTGAACTGGTTAACTACTTTAGGCTTTATGTGTGTGCTCAAATGATCATTAAGGGGCCAGTGGCAATCCCAGGTAACTAAACCCTGGGCAGTGCCAACCATAAACTTTATCTTGCAGTTCAGACATGAAAGACTCTCAGGTGTGAAATCACTGCTCCAATTTGTCAATTAAATTGGACTTCATTCGGGGGCGGGAGGGTGGAGTAATGTTGGTAGAGTTCCCACCTTGAAAACACGGATTCTATCTTTTTGCAAGATGATATTATTTTGTATTGCATGAGCCAGACTCCACAGTCTGCTTAATAAATAAATATGCTGAGAGTGAACAAGTTGTGCCTGAGTGGTCTGTGCTGTCACCAGCACTCCGGGATGTGATTAAGGCTTGGTAATCATGCTGTAAGTTATCTCTCATTTACTCAGTCTCAACAAACAATGCCTGTTTGTGAGGTAGACCAGACAGTAGACTTTCAGTATTATATTAAAGATTGTTGGTTTTCTTTCTTTCTTTCCCCATAGCTCTAGGATTCGCCCTGCCCCTCCAAGGTCGACTCCCATTGCTTTTTGCCTTTGTGAGCATTTAGTTTGTGCTGCTGCTGCTTAAATAGACCAGCCCTTCTGCTCTAGTGCCTTGAGTTTTAACTCTTTGGGGATTGGGTAGAGAACTCTGCCTGCCTTCCTCAAGGAAATGGCAAAGCAAGGACAAGTTAAAAAGGGGAAATTTATAGTCATTTCTCATCCCCCAAAGAAACAAAAACAACAAACTCAGAGGCTGCATGAAAAATATCAGACATTCCATCCCTTTTACTCATTTGGTTAAATTTTTCCAAATGTTTCAGGATTCATGCTTTCTTTTTGGTCCTCGTTTTCTACTATGAAGTATATTCAGAAAAAACAACAACAATAAAAACAAACTTTAGATCAAAATGAATGGAATAATTGCTTTTCTGCTCGCGATTTCTTTTAACCTATTACCAGCAGGAAATAATGTCATGCACATTATATTAAAGACAGGATGCTGGACAAGCTACAGTGGTGGAAAGTGTGTGTGTGTGTGTGTGTGTGTGTGTGTGTGTGAGAGAGAGAGAGAGAGAGAGAGAGAGAGAGAGAGAGAGAGAGAGAGAGAGAGAGAGAGAGAGAGAGAGAGAGAGAGAGAGATTGAGAGATTGAGAGATTGAGATTGGGGTAAAGAGGGCAAGTGGAGTGGGGAGGAAAAAGAGGAGAGCCTGAAAAATATAGAGCGAGTTTTTAAAAGGAAAGCTGTTTTGGGGTCCTGTGTAGTTAGTTTAGTGTTGTGTAGACAGGAGGCATCTGGATCTTATTACTTTCAAGCTAGTCAAAGCCATCAACTTCTGGAACATTTTTAGAAAAGTTAGATCCATTAGGCGACCTAAGCTGATATTGGGGTAATCAGATCAGGGTGGTAGGGAATATAAGATCAGCTACTTTGGCTATCATGGTCGTTCATATTGATTATTACGTTGTAAAATTTTGACAGTGCTGTGAACTTGCCGAATGTTGTTACAGTGACTCTGAAATGACAGGCCTTCATAACATTCTCGGAAGCTGAAGATGTAAAAATGTTCTGTGTTTTGAAATTTGGGCACACAAAGAATGAGAGGAAAGGTCCATGTACAATCATATTTGAAAAGGTAGAGACTTTATGACAATGTCAATACTATATAAAAAGGTGCTATCAGTATAGCATGAAAACCACTGAGTTATTTCAGTATCCCGTTTTTGCTCCTTTTACACTTATATCTCAAACTATAATCTATAATAATTTTGAAGGAAATACAGGCTGCTTATATCTATTTGCAAGTCTAGATGCAATTCATAAACTCACTGTGTTCTAGCCTGGACTTGTAGTTATAATCTTATTTTTAAATCATAGCTATTTAAAATAATGCTGCTATATAAAGAATATTTATGGTTGGTAAAAAAAAAGCATTATATGGTTGATAATAAAAATAATACTTTGGTGATATCACACCTTAAACTATTTTTTAAATTCAGATGTTTTTCACTAATCCATGAAAATTGTTTGCTGATATTAGTTTTTGGTGGAAAATCTTCATGGGCTTTTAAGGAACTGAAATGTTTATTATTTTATTTATTGAGAAAGTGCAAAACTGTGGAATCTTCTCTTTCTACTTAAATATGTGTGTTAGCTACAGCTGCTATTTCCATATGATAAAGCAAAATGATGGGATTTTTACATAAATGCTAATGTTTTCCATTTCCTCAAATGCAATTAATGTTTTAGAAAAAGTTGTGACACTTTCATGCCTTCCTTCTTCTTATTTTCCATTACATTAAAACCAATCTCTTAAATTTGTTGCTTAAAAATTAAAAAATTAATAATAGAAATAAGCTATTCATGCTTTTCTACTGAAATACTTTTTCAAATGCTTAAATGTTATTTTAGAGAAGTTTGTGGGTAAGTTAAATAGAATGGCAACTCAGTGGCTGACTTTAGCTATACCTTGTGGTAATGTTGTGATGCTATGCATAGGCTCCCAAACCTCATGTTAGAAGTTGTCAGCTGTTATTTTTCTTGACCAACTATTTTTTTCCTACCAAGAGATGCAATTTCAAAAGGGAATATTGCTTTTGGTTATGGAGTAATGAAGAAATCTTGTTGACATGTCATAATATTTACATATGAGACGTAACTGAATTAAAAAAAAAGATTTCATCAAAAACAAATTTGCTGTTGGGAGGCCACCCAGAATAATCAGCAGATCTTAGAGAAAGGAAACCAAAAAATAGTTTATTAGCACAATGATAATATACATAATGATGTTTGAGTTGTAACCTAATATTTCTCGAGAATCTTGTTATAGCCCATTGAAGGCAACAGACCTGTAGCTATTGCATTTTGAGACCACGGGTGAATTTCAGTCTGAATTTGTGGTACTTTGGGGGCGGTTTCTTATGAAAAAAAAAATTAGTCAAACTAGAAAAGCTAAAAAGAGTAAAGTGGTCACAGCCTGGTGAATTGATATTTTGCAGATGAGAAATAAATATTTCTTTCACATGTGATATTTGGAAAACTTCAGTCATCTTTATAAAATTTAAAAATTTTCCCAAGAGCACACAGAAAACTTGTCTTTCTTCCTTTACCACACCCTTAGCCGTTCACTGTGTTTCCGTCCATCCAGGGCACGGTTTCTAATCACATTGCTCTTACACCAGTCTACTGCATTCCCATCTGCTTTCCCAGAACATCTTGAAGCAAAGAGTTTAGATGAAGGATCCCTGACAAGATTCCTCTGGCTGGTGCTACTCAGATTGGGTTCTGAGCCTGGTGTGGAGTTGGGGTCAGGTGTAAGGAGTAATTCATCAGCTGCACACCGATTTCAGGCTGAATTTCCGACCATCTGCAGCCTGGACTGCTGCCGGTTTCTAAGAATCTAGTGGGAGTCCAATTGATTGTGCCATAGAAAGCGCGAACACTTGAGACCACAAGGGCTGAGGAGCACGCAAAGGAATAGAGGCTCCTGTGGGGCGAAGATTCGAACGTACAGATCCTTCAAAAACAAAACAACCCCTTAACACACTCCGTGCACATGAAAATGTAGAAAATCTCGCCGAGGGAGGGAATGAGTTTAGAATTTCCTTAGTACTTCCTGCCCAGATTTGCATTGATAGCCAGAGTTGGTAACTTGCCAGTTTTAAAACAGCCTTGAAAACTCCCAAGTTCTGTTTTCCTTTGAAAGGCTGAAACATACAAAACTGGTTTTCTAAAAATCTTTCAGCAATTGAAATTTTAGGTAGGGCTCCAAAAATTTCTTTCACTCCAGGGGCGTAATGTGATAGTATGAAACTATGACACAACTTATTTGTCTCATTTTAGAATGTACACAATTTTAATTGTTTTTAAATGAGAGAAATATAGAAACAAGGGGCCACCTTTCCTTTTCAATTGTTTTTATTTTTTCTTTTCTTTACTCCCCCAAATCTTTATTATCCTTGGAATTGTCTTTTCTTTGCTATAATGTAGTCATTGTTTTCACTACACTGAGTTTAATGCCTATTTAAAAGGAGTAGAAATGTAAAAAGTTCATGTTTTTTTCCCCTCCAGAATATTTCCAAACTTAAGGGATACACCATGTGTATATTTTTAATAGTAGCTTTGTAACATATTTTTTCTTTCACTTTCTCTCAATTTGGAAAAAGAATAAATGAATTGTAACCCAAAATGATTCCCATGAAGTAATAAAATCTATCTGAGGGTTGGAGGTTGGAGCGACTTTGAGGGAAGGAGACAAAAGAAGACAAGGGAGGATGTTAAGTTCATTCCAGGTCTTTCTGGCTCCAGGAATTCTGGAAAGCTTCGTTTTTGCACTAATATGATTTTACACAATTCTTTTTGACATTATCAGTTTTTTTGGCAGAGAGCAGGCTCAATCACAATTATGCCCACACCAAATTCTAAGAAAACCGGTCTTTTCCTTTAAAAGAAAATCTTTTTAGTGTTGGACTTCTTATTCAGAGTAAATGGTTGATGTTTATCCAAAATTGGCTTCGAGTACTACATTAAAATTGTGTTTTGTAACAGTCTCATAAGCTACAGCTGTATGTGATTAAATAGTGTAATATCAAAAGCATGTGAGAATAGACATTTTTATGCTATAGCTGTTACACAGCAAGAGTGCAGATGGAGCTGAAGGGAGACCAAGACCAATAATGGATTCCGGTGTTGTAATACGTGTGTTGAGGATATATCCTGCTATTCTTTGCAGTAGTTGGAAAAATACTAAAATATTATGGATATGATTAAAAATATGATCTTTAGAAATGGAAGCAAATATAACGCCAATTTTTTAGTTTAAATATGTAGTGCCATTTAATTAGGAAACACATAGTTACTGAGTGGGTTGGAAATGATGCAAATGGCAAGATCAAAATGACTCCCATGGAGCACACTTTCAAAAGACAGAGTGGATTTCTCATTTCTGTTTTGAAATTATACATGTTTTTCTATCTCTCTGCTTTTTGCTACTTTCTGTGGAACTAGTGTAAGAAAGCCTTCATACCATGTATCCACAATCAAGAGTGGTAGATAAGAATGATCAGCAACTTACAGAAAAATGGACGGCAGTACGATTCTTTTGAAAATATTTGAAAATAAGATTATCAGTCTTATAAGAATATTGCCCTTTGACAATGTTAAACATTATATAGTTACACAAAAAGATACCACTTTTGCTTTGATTTCTTTAGCCAGGGGTGTTATAGTAAAGAGGTTTCTTCTTCCTACGGGACGTTCTAACTATAATTTTTAAGAAGAATATTTGTGCATAAAAACTATAACCTCTCGTTTTCTAGAGACTATAAATCTATAGGATTACTAATACTAATAAAATTTTATTAGTAAGTAATTGGTTTCATGGCCTTAAAAAAACCAGAGTTGGCTATTGGTTTTTAGATTTCAGACACTAAAAAGTATTTTTAAAAAGGAACAACAACAACAAAAAAAGAGGGATGGACAGAAGTAAATTGGATTTTGTTTGTTTTTAGTTCTTCAAATTTATATTGGCAAAGAATTTGTTCACATTTACAATTTAGGATTTTCTTTTTATGTCGATTTATTAGTCATGTAGAACCAGCTATCTCAGTAAAGTTTTGTAATTTAGAACATTAATATCAAATAGACATCCAATTTCAAGACTATGGGTAATAAATAATAAGACATGGCATCTGCTTTCTTTTTGGGGAGGGGAATTCTCTGATTTGTGTGTCAATGAACTGGTTTCTAGGTCAGGCTCTCTAAGATCTCTTCCAGTTGCAGTGTTTGTGATTGTGGCTTTGAGCTAGATGAGCACTTTGATATATTAGCGGTATTGGGAGACGACCTCGGTTTTGTGCTATTGATGAGTTTTTGTTCAGGTCCCCAGTGCTTTCTACAGAGCAGATCAAATGGTGCTCTGTGGACTCTGGTGATTTGATGAATCTAGCGGTCGGCATCCTTGGCCCCGTCTAAATCCAGTGCACCGAGTGAACCATATCCATCACCTGGGCATGGGTGGAGAGCAGTCCCAGGGGTGAGCCAAAATGACAGGCGCCATTTCATAATTGTCACCAACTTTGTTGTTGTGGTTAGTTTTTTTTTTCCTTTGAGTGGAAACAATTAAGGCATATCCAAAAACTTCAATAGTGACAGTGTGATGCCTACTTTTCCCTCATTTAACTCTCCTCTACAGGTGGTATAGGAGCTGAATGGTTATATTTGGCTAAACCAGTTGAAGGAATGAAGGAAGTGGGATTTCTCATTAAGATCCTGACAACCCTAGTTTCGTGAGTGAATCCAGAAACTACTGTAAATATGAAAATAAACCGTAGGTGAAAAACTGTTTTGCAAAACTTACAAATTCCTGAATTTCTAAATAGTAACCTATAAAGTATGGGAAAGAAATACTGTAGTTGGGGAAGCCGGGATGGCTCAGTGGGTTAAGCACTCACTTTGCAGCGTTGGGGACCTAGGATCGAATCCAGGCCCCGGCCGTGCAGCCCCATGTGCTGAACTGGGGAGCTCCCCCAGTTCAGTTCTCTCTGTGTCTCTGTATCTCTCTCTCTCTGTCAAAAACAATAAAAATAAATAAATCTTTAAAAAAAGTTACTATGTGACCCTTAAAAAAAAAAGAAAAAGAAAGAAATACTATAGTAACCATAGTATATGATATTATAGGAGGAAAATGCTGACTTCTCCAGGACATACAAGCAACAGCATTATTTTTTCCTCTTTTTCTTGCTAGGCACTCTTCTGGTTCCCTCAAAAGCTTCTGTTAGCTGAATTAATAAAAATAAATAAATAAACATTACATTGTGCTTTTATGAATAAAAAACAAATAGATTATACTAAGGAACACAGTCAAGATGAGTATGATAATTGTCCTATCCTGTTGTGTGAAGTATGGTATAATAGCAGAAAAATAAATCTTAAGATATTTTAAATACTGTTAGTAATCATCCTAGAAACTGATTTTTAATTTGTTTTAGAATTAGCTTTCCTATCACTACATTTCAGGGTTAAAGAAATGATATATATTACACTCAATATGCTAGAAGCAGATGATCTTTTGGTTATTTCATTCTTAGCTGGTAGTTTTCAAGATGAATGAGGATCATGCATAGAAATTAAGGAGGATTTTTGAGAAGTCTTTCTATTTTTATCTAGTGTACTGATGTCTATTTATCTTAGTTAAATTGCTGATTGATGACAATTTAATGAAAAGAAAAATGGAGAACTGAATGCTAACTATCTGGTTTTCTGAAACTGGTTAAGATACCATAAAAGCTTGTATGCAAGTCAAATTTGAAGCTTTTATCTATGTCTGTAAACCCTCTTGTTACCCCTTTTAAAACTTATTATTCGCACAGATTGGATGGTGGCACTCTGAATATAATTTAAAGCTAAGGTAACTTAAAATGTAAGCAAATATAATTTTTTTGAAGATTTATTTAATTGTTTTTGAGAGAAGGGAGAGAAGAGAGAGAGAGAGAGAGAGAGAGAGAGAGAGAGAGAGAGAGAGAGAGAAGGAGGGAGGGCCCAGAACAGTCTCTATAGTTGTGTATCATTAATTGTGACATGGTTTTATTTCACGTAGGTAGATATGGGGCCGCACAGGTTGGGAATCAAACCTGTGGCCTCCCACGTGGGAGACCAGAATCTTTGCGGTGCCATACCCATGGTTACCACTTGTGCTGCAGTTCAGCATATGGGTTTACAGGGGTCGAGGCTGGATGGCAAGGCAATCACTCAACCGCAGAGCTCTCCTGGCATCCCCAAGCAAATATGCTTTTAAACTCCCAAATACTTTGGAGTAAATAAAGTATTTAAAGAAATCTGTACAAAGCTTGGAATACAATTTTAGAGACTGTTTTTTAGAAAAGTGCACATCCATGAGTGTGCACACACACACAACATATGATGACATGATTAATTTTTTCTTGAGAGATGAGGAAAACACTTCTTTTTTTTTTGACCCGGTGCTAGTCCCTTGAAGGGTTGTGACTGCTCCTAGATGAACTTTGGTCTTCGCTTTCATCCACTAGCTCTCTTCTCCGCTGCATATACACCAATTCAGACTCTACTTTTAGACATAAGGATATTTTGTTTTAATCAAATGTGGGTAGGGCATTCTGAAAAGAATACAATTCTGATGATCTTTTTTCAACTTATTTCCCAAAAGTTAACCATTGCCTTAAAACTTTAGTATTTAACTATTAGTACAGCTTGACTTCATGTTAAGAGGCTTGTTCTTGTGTTTAACTGTTCATAAGCTACATATGATACGAAAGAAGTCAGAGAATATAACTCAATAAACATGGAAGAATTTTCATCCAGGTTAGGTGACATCATTTAACAATGGGAGAAGTGAAGTGTCATTTTAAAACCTCTACATTTTCTGGATATTTTTGAAGCCCTTCATCCTACTTCTTAATAAGCCTATTAAAGTCCACTCATATTCCAAACATCAAATTAGAATTTTTCTTGCAGTAAAATTTGGAAAGATTTTTTTCTAATTGTTCTGTTGATACTCTCTGAGTACAAGTAAATTCATTTATGCACACCTATAAATTTTGGGCCACCATCTTGCATATGTGGGTATTTTTGCAAACTGAAAAAAATCTAATCTACAGGTATTCTTGAGGTACAAAGAAAGGTTACTGGAGAATTAGGCAGAACAAGGAATAAATTTGACAATGCGTATGTCTTATAGATATGCAAACAAATGTTTATTAGTTTAGGTTTTACAGTTTTCTTTGTAGGTTGGAGACAATGTAGTTTTCTTATTTTGTCATTGTTTTTGTGAGTCCCTAAGTGGTCAGGGAGCCTAAAAAACTGGCTACCTCTCTACCTATTGTGGCCTTTTGGCATTGAAGATATCTCTGTATTTTAGTAATCCTGAATTTCCGGAGTTGGGCACGTGGTTAAATAGCAGAGTGGATCAGAAAATGTCATTAACATTCTTTGGTTAAACTATGTCAAAAGCAGACACATTGGATTGACCCTTGGCAGTGAGAGCAAGTGAGAGTTCCAGATCCGGGTGCCAGGTTCACAGAATGTTTTTCACTGTGCAATTGGTGGAATTGTTTACCAATTGGAAAGAAAAAGAAGTTGAATGTAACAGGTGTTTTCCTGGGCTCCCAGCTTATGCATGCAAGTAGGAGGCAAATCAATGGTAGAGCATATTTAGTTTATGGCATAATCTTTCCAAATTCTTCAATCCCTAACCAGGGCAATGAATTTATTACATGCATTATCACTGCCACCTGTCCTGATCCTCAGTGTGAATGGCTGTTCACCTGGGATAACTTTCTTTGGCATCCAGAGGGCCCTCTCTGCCCTAGAGAATCTTCATGCCTCTTAAATACACATGCCGTTAGATGCATGCACTGGGCAGCCAGACCACCACTACTCTCACAATTTGATGCACATCCTGAAGACGCTCCTTTTCCAGCCCTCAGCCAAACATCATGGCTCCTTCATTTTCATTTTGTGCCAGTAATACGAGTACAAGACAATCAGAATTCTAGCCCCAGTGTGTGGCCTCCTGCCTTAATCAAGAAGGAATTTTCTCTGACTTTCTAGCTCCAATAACATGCTCACACCTGAAAATTTACCCCCCCCCCCAATTTTGGAATGATAATCCTCATAATCATTCATTATTTTGACTATCTTATTACTCAAGTTTTCTTTCCAGTTCTCTAGTCAGATCTCACTGATTTTCATCAACAGATTCAGTGAATCAGCTTTGACTTATCTTTTTCATACATAAAATACACACACACGCGTACACACATACTTCTGGAAACTTTAAGGATTATTTCAGTGGTTCTTATCTTCTCTGAGGCTAAATGATCAGAGAAATATAGAAGGGCAAAGTGGTCTTAAGGAGATATATATCTGTTGTTTCAAGTTATATATATGTATATATGTGTGGGAGGGGGGTGTTCTCTCCAGAAAGGATCAGCCAGGTAACCAGATAGTCTATTTATACATATTGCTAGTTGGGAGCAAAAAGGGAAGAGTCTCATCAAAAGTGATGAATAGTGTTCATTTTTTTTCAAATTATAATAGGTCTTCAGGATCTGAAATATATTGATAATGTATTATGCAATTTATATATCTACTCTTTTTTCCTGCTATTTTTTTATTGTTTTTGATGAGAGAGAGAGAGAGAGAGAGAGAGAGAGAGAGAGAGAGAGAGAGAGAGAGA
>PVKE010047947.1:0-11758 GCA_004027555.1 Craseonycteris thonglongyai | reverse complement strand
ACTGAAGACTCATTATTATTATCTTTGTCAGGATATACACCTAATTATGATTCCTTGGTTAGAGACATGCAAACTCAGTCTTCCCATTAATGTTAAGGCAACAAAGTAAATTCTAAATCTGTCTTTATCTGTAGCTACTTTGAATTAATAAATATTGTTAATAATTATCCATGTTTTTTTAATTCCCCTGGACGTGAGTTTTTTGGCCCTTTACATAATTATTGTTGTTGTTTTTTACGTAGGTAGATAAGCCGTATATCTATATTGCAGTATGAGGTGTACTCAGCGAGCTATTGATAGATTAGCAAAAAGTAAGTCATATTATTCTTTCATGATAAATTTTCCTGGCCCAAAAAAAAAAAACCGCAAAAGTGAAATATTGAAATCAAATTATCAGCCACAAAACAAATACAAGCACTTTACACAGAAAGCACTGGATTTTTTTCACCACTTGAAATCTCTGGAGGGAAATGTCATTTCATTAGATGGCTTCCTGGCTGCTAATCAAGGGCTTTTCATTTCCTTAAGCACATTGATCTGGAAACAGCTTTCCTTGTCTGCAAAACAAATCATTCAGGAAAGCACTTTCTGAAAGCACACTCAGAGGGGTCTCTTTGTCTTGGGTAAATATAAACACTGAAGAATCATCAAGAATCAAAGTGGAATAAAAACCAAGCATCTGTACTAAGTAGATGTTGGTATTAACACTACATTCTTTGCTACCCATCTAAGGACTTCTTCGCTACAATCCTACTTATGACATGTGCTGTTGTCGTTTATATCTGGGATACTAGTTAAGTATTGAGCTGCCATTTTCTTTTAGTTACTCAAAGTACATTATGGTTGGTTGTTAAAAGATAAGGTCCTCCCTTAGTTGCTGGGTTTGTGGAATGTAGCACTATGTTTTCATGAAAAAGAATGTGCCTTTGTGAGTCTCAGCACATACTCAGCACTCAATAAATGTAGGTCAAATGTAAATCTACACTCTAGATTACAACACTGTATTTCCACTTAAATTTATTTATTTAAAAAGTATAACATTTAAATAAATTAACACTGAGATATGAATCAGTGCGTTTCTTACATTCCTTTCTGTTACTCACTTAGTCCAAAGTCTAATTTAAATCATACAATTTACTGGTATGTCCCCAGGTTAGAATAAGGAGCAGTGTCATGAAATGGAAAGATCATGGGCTTAAAGATCTGGTTGGATTCTAACTCCACCTCCCACAGAGCTCGGTAGCCAGCTCAAGTTATTCAACTCATTGAGTTTTTTAGCTTTCTTACAGCCACAGTCTCAGTAATACCATCTGACTATGATTCAAAACTGTGGCAAACAATAAATAGGATTATGAATTTATATGCCTAGGTCACTGTCTGGAACACAGAAGACACACAATGGAAGTTACTTCTGCCTTACCTCCTATTTTCCCATTTAATATCACCCTACTATCTTACTGACATCTAAAACCTTTGGGAGTTTTGTAAATCTCTGAATTTTTCACTGGTATCAAAGTCCTTCTTTGTTTTAGCATAAGAAGTTTAGATACTCTTTTTCTTTACTGAATCTTTTTGCATTTCCTGTTCTCACCTTTTCTTTCCTTTATGTAGCAGAAATAAAAAGTCTATGGTAAAAATCAGGCACTTTGCCTGATTTTGGGGTGTTGTAGATTTTCATTTGACACATTTCCATTTCACCAGGTCTATAAATTGCTTTTTTGAAGTTTGCGTTAAACACTGGTTTCCCTTGGGCAAGCCAGCATTTCATAGCATGTCATCGAGGGAGAGACGCAATGGACATTTTTAAAAAGCCCATATTACCCACCATGGAATAAGATGAAAATCTTATCTACTTTTTATATGGCAGTTGAACACATTTTTGTTTAAAGAATTAATGGCTTAATGAGCTTACTGTCTATAATATTAACTGGAGAAAATCCAAAATGTATGGTAAAAAAATGTGACAACTTCCTTTTCCTGTGATAACTTCATTTCTTACAACAAAAGCAAAAGAAGATAAGAACATCAAGAAGAGTGCAGACATTTATAACTAGCTCTGACAATGCCTTGAAATTTCTAGTTATTTATTAGTTTCTGTAAAACCTTAAAAGTATTTTTCATTATTGGGATCAGTCCATTTATGCATTGTAATGAATGCATACTAGGTTTTGGTGAATCCAAAAGGCTAGTGGAAAATGAAGACATGAGAAAAATGGCAGGGAATTACAAACCAAACAACACTAACAACAACTGCTTTCTTAGTTTAATTTTATTGTCAAAAAGGAGGTTTCTCCAGTCTTTAGAAAACACTCTATTGGCTTTAATAGAAGTTACTTCAGTCAGAAAGTAGGAAGAAATTAAACTCATTCTGCAAATGGACAATGGCTTTCTTAGGATTCCTTAGAGTGGAGAATAAACACCTTCAGTGGCCATTTTTCCCATGGAAAAATACCCGGATATTTCAGCAGAGCATCCACTCCCCAGTGGCTCTGCCTCACACCTGCCTCTCACCTCACACCTCCTAATCCACTGCCCCTACACTCTTCAATTCCCAAACTGCAATTCCTCCAAGTGCTGGCTTATGTTATAGCTCCAACCTTTATTAACTTTGCTTCCTTTCTAGGAATTCCTCCTCTGTAAGGTCACTCTGTGGTCACCTGTTCCCCATAGCATTTTCTGATCCCTTTCATTGCTATGAAATTGGCCACTCCTTATTTTTTAGGCCCCACTATTTCCTGCACATACTTACATTCTAGACCCTATGACATATATCACTACGGCTGGTTCATAGTCCCTAGTAGACTGTAAGCTTCCTGAGGCCAGGGACCATTTGTGAGTCACCTTTGTACTCTCAGTGCCTGGCACATTGTGGGTGACCAATAAAAGATGGTCAAGAAGTGAAAGGATACAGTAGAATAAGGTGACCAAATTTTAACATTGGTAAAGCGGGACACCATTGACCAGGGGGGAGGGGGTTCTTGATTAAAAATTTGGTCTATCTCCCGCCGTTCCCTAGCTTGTCGTGCATTCTTTCCAAAAATCGGGACTTCTTTAAAACATGGCGGGAAGCAGGACAAATTGTTAAAAATCGGGACTGTCCCGCCAAAAGCGGGACGTCTGGTCACCTTACAGTAGAAGGGACAAGGACTTGAAGCAAAGAGTGTGGATAATGAACAAAAACTAAGGTACTGGTGGCTATTATTTTCAAAAATAGGTGCTTGGAAACAATGAATAGGCAGGTAAAGAAACAAATTCTATAAGTCATAGAGAGAGATGAATGATAGGTAAAAATGACACTTAGTCTTTATAACTAACAACCACATGCTAAAGATTCTTCCATAATTTATGAACTTTTTAAATGTAACTTTGGAGGTTGCTTAAAGGTGGTCCATAAATAAAAGGTCTCTGGTAATTGTGTAAGTAGCTGCAGGGCCTAGGGAACTTTCCACTGAAGGTGAAATAGAATTCTATAAAAATGAAGTGAGCACTTAAAGGCTGAGATGAGCAAGAGAAAGGAGATCCACTCATTAACTCAGCAAATAATTGTTGGGTCTCTATAAGTCACCAGCCCCATACCAGGCCCTGGATAAACAAGACTGACAGGATTTCTTCTTTTAGAAAGTTCGCATTCCAATGCGGGGGAAGACAGACAAGCACGCAAGCAAGCAAACAAATTAGTAGTCAATAATTTCAGACAATGCGGAGTATGGTGAAGATGATAAAGAGTGTCATGTGATAAGAGCATAATTGAAGGCTGGTTAGTAAGGCCATTTAAGCAGAGACCTCAGTAAATGGAAAGGCCCTGTGAACATCTAGGAGAAGAATGTTCTGGGCATATGGGATGTGTCTAGTCCCTGAGATCAGAGGGAGTTCAGAGTGTTTGGCTTGTGTGGGCAGAGCATAGGGTCAGAGGAAAACAATGATTCATGTAATGAGACTGGAGAAATGAAGAGAAGGCAGTTCGTGGAGTTTCTTAGAGGTCAGGGAGATGAATTTGAGTTTTATAATTGCAGGATTATAACTGAACAAGTGAAAAGAGATCTGATTTCTATTTTGTAAAGAACACTCTTCCTGCTGTATATACTCTTGATAATAAGGGAGCAATTGGAAGCAGGGCAATGACAGCAACAGTCCAGATGAGAGATGATGGTGGGTTGGGCAGGATGGTGGTAGCAGAGAGGAGGAAGCTGGAACTATGGGGATTAATTGGATAGAGAGTATGAAGAGAAGCATAATTTCCAGAAATATAAAATGGAATAGAAAACAGTGTGTAGGTATGTGTCTGTGTGCGTGCATGAGGAGAGAGAGAGAGAGATGGATTAGGATTAAATGTGTTTGCAGCATGAAGACACTATAGGACTAAGGCAGTGACTGCAGATTAGGGGTCTGGAGAAGCCACATTATGCTGAGACTTGAGCCTCATAGGCCACAATACAGATTTAATTTATCTGAAAAGCAATGAAGAATAGCCACTGAGAGGCTTTAGGCAGGAGAGTGACACAATAAATTTGACTTCGAGCGAACTTTTCATTCTAGGGATTACAGTGAGGAGAGTGGGCTGGAAGGTCAGCACATGGTGGGAGCACATTCTAAGGGGTTTCCCACCCCTAACCACTAAATTCACCGAGATCCCGTATGAGGCTGAGATCAGTGCATGCCTTGCTTTGTGATTATTTATGCATAGCCCTTGCCTCCCTTACTGAGTTCTTTGTACACTGAAGGTAGCAGTTTATGGGATTCATTTTGAAAACATGTAACAGGGTCCAAATAATGCCTCACATGTAATAGACAAGAAAGTGTATTTGTGGAACAAATGATCCATATTATGGAATCATTCTTTTTTCCCCGTCACATAAAGCTTAGGGACTCTGCCTCTCCTGCCTCTTGTCCTTCCTTCCCAGGCCCCCCTTATATTTCCCTACACTGAGGGTAGTAGGGGGTGGGACTCCACCTCTCACATACGGCTGCCTCCTCTGGACAGGTGGTTAGGCCTGGACATAATGACAACTGGGTAGCTGGTAGATTCGTCGTTCATTCCCACCTAGTCTTTCAGAGCCTCCTTTGGACTCTTGTAGCTCATCTGGCTCCATGGTCTAGTGATGTTCTCTGTATGTCTTCTCATTCTTGCCAGTGCAATGTCCTGTGTGCCAGGCCAGTGGTAAGACGGGACAGGAAGAGGCGTGAAAAGCTCACTAATAGCTTAAATTATGTTATGCTAATGCTTTTAATGCTGGTTGATTACACTAAATGTGATCCTTCCACACGGCATTCGCTTGTTTACAATAGGAGAGACGCTGGGCTAGATGAAGAATTATGGGATCTGCTGCTTTCTTTCATAATGTATATAATTTGAATAACAATGAACCTTTCTCAAGTGCCTATCTATGCCAGTCAATGTGCTGGGTACTGAGGAGATAAAAATAATATGCAATCTTATAAGGACACTTTAATTTATTCAAGGAGACAGATAAGTGAATAGACAACTGTAATACTGCGCAAAGCCTTAGCCTCATTTCATTATAAAATTCGTCACTGTTTGCAACCCACCACCCTAGAAGCTTTAACTCATCAAAAGAGTACATGGTAAAGGTACTGCTTTCTTATCCATTTTGGATTGTTATGTCATACATTAGTTCAGAAATACAGTACTGTTGCATAAAATTATAATTATTTCATTATCAGGTTTTTTATTTTACCAGACTCCTTAAATATATTTTGGATTGCAACACCAATCAGTCTTAATGGTATTTTTGTGATTTTGAAGCAGAAGAGGATGCCACAGACAATGTGATTGGGGTTTACACTTAGGTGAGAGACATGTGTCACCTCCAAAGAACAAGATCAGCTTGTCAATTTTCACATTTTTATTAACCTATCAGAAGTTATAATTGTGAGTTCAGTGTGACATCCTCATTATGGGGTTTTTATTTTTCTCCCCATTTTTTAAAAAATTAATTAATTTATTTATGGCAGAGAGAGAGAGAGAGAGAGAGAGAGAGAGAGAGAGATACACAGAGACAGAGAGAGAACTGAACTGGGGGAGCTCCCCAGTCCAGCACATGGGTCCGCACGGGCCGGGCCGGGATTCGATCCTCAGTCCCCGGCGCTGTAAAGTGAGCGCTTAACCCACTGAGCCATCCCGGCTTCCCCATTTCTCCCCATTTTAGTGTTATTTAGACAGATCTGTATTCAACCTTACTGGGTTCCTTGCTTAATTTTTCAGCTAAGAGATAAAGCATAAGTAAACCAAGGTCTCTACCAGAACACAGATTATTATTTACTTAAACAACCACACTCTTCACATGTTTTCTAGCCTATTTATTTTGTTCCACAAGATAAGGCGAGGCATGCAATGGCTAACACTTGCGTTATAGTTAATTTTAAACCTCATATCAATAGGCAGATGCCTTTTCAAGTTATAAAAAGTATGCCATTATTATCATCAACTGGAGAGAATGAGGTCATTGTTCTCATAATACCATAAAAAGCCAGAAAGGCAAAAACATACCTCAGGAGAAAAAAATCTCATGCAACCAACAAAATAACCTGTGAGGCAAAAACTTTGCAAGATCTGAAATCATCTCCCCTCACTATCACTAGAATTGTTTAATCAAATGAAGTTCTATGGTTTTGGGAAGTGGTGGCAGGCAAGAAATTACTTAACAATTTACCAAAAGAAAGTAACTTGGCGGGGACAAATAAACGATTCCTGTAGAAAGTGGGTTGTATGTAATGAATAAGAGGTAAAGGCTGATAGAAGTTGGCATAAGGCAGAAGTTCAAGTGGTTGCTTGATGACAAATCACCTTGTCCTGCCCAGCCCATGTTTTTGCAACCTTCTTATCTCCCCAAATGCATGCTTAGCTTAGACATTACCTTGGGCATCTTGTTGTTCTGTATTTTCTTTGATGTGTTGCCAAGGTGGAATAATTTAGAGTTGCCTTTATTACTAAAAGGGAATAATTCACATGAGTTTAATTATCAACCTCCAACTCAGTTGACTGCAATGTGAAAGACCAGTAACAATAGCATGCTGGCTGTTAGTTCCCCTGCACAGGATCAAGAGAGGGCGACAGCTCCACAGCATGCCACTGTCTGCTGCTTTTCCTGTGGTCCTTCTGCCCTGAGTCCCTGGCACTGCCACCCTCACCAGGACACACTAATTAGCTTAACTATGTTGGAAGTAATCCTCTTTGCTGAAGTGCCATATACAAATCTGGGTCCTAAAATCAGCAAGTTTACTATTTCCTGTTTCCCCTGAGGCCCAGTAAAAAATAAAATGGAGGAATATATATATATATATAGGCTTTGAGGGGTATTACATTCTAGACTGGCAACATTGAAAATTGCAAAAGCCCATTTCCAAAAGCATCCTTACTAAAGAAATTATTTACTCACTCTGGAAATTTTTAGCATTCTCTGACCCTAATGTCTACGAGTTTCCTATCATTTCAAGCACTTCGTATTTGTCTCTGGTCTTTTCTAAGGTAACCTCTGGTTCTAGTCTTGAAGAACTCTAGTTAAGCCACAGTGACATTGAATTTTAAGCTCTGCCTCCAAATTTTATCAGATATTCTAATAATCTAGACTAAAAATTCCAGCTTTCTTTTCTTTTTTGTTTCAAAGTTATATTTTTTGGGAAACACTGAGATGGCTCAGTAGGTTGAGAGCTTACACTGTAGCCTCAGGGTTCGAGGATTGAGTCTCAGCACTGGCCTGTGTGGACCCATATGCTGAAATGGGGTGTGCTTCCCATGTGGGAGGCCCCCAGTTTGGCTCCCACTGGGGCCCCTAGACTGGTTCCTGCCTTTGTGACCCTGTGCCCACTTGTGGAATGAAACTATGTTTTGACAGAGAGAGAGACAGAGAGAGAGACAGAGAGAGAGAGAGAGAGAGAGAGAGAGAGAGAGAGAGAAGGGGGAGGGCAGTCTTCATAGCCATACATCATCAGCCGTGACATAGTTTCATTCCATTCAGGTGGCTGTGCAGGCATATGGGGTAAGAACTGAACCAGGGGCCTCCCACATGGGAGGCAAGAACCCTTGCTGCCATCTGGTGATTACCAGTTGCATCACAGTTCAGCATGTGGGCCTGCACGGACCCAGGGCTGGGACTCTATCCCTGGAGCTTGGGGTTGCAAGGCAAGTGCGCAACCTGTTGAGCTATCCGGTCATCCAAATTCTAGCTTTCTTGATAAATGTAACTTTTCATTTCTCTTGAGCTCAGTGCTGCCATTTTTATTTGGCTCTGAAGTACAAACTCTCCACAGACAGATTTCCAACAATATGATTTAATCAGGCTTTTTGCCATGTGTCTTCTTGAACTCTCACCCAGAAAATACAGATTGTGATTCACTCAGATTAGCAACGGAAATTCTAGAAGGCTTGGAAAGCTTCAAAACTGTAGTCATATTTGAGAAGGTTTTGATGGTTTTGTAATCCCAGCCCTGGTTTCTGCAGTTACCAGCCAGTTAGCATTGTAAGATACTGATAACTATTACCAGAGGGGTATTGGTATTGGGTGAGTACCAGTCTTAAGACTAAATAAGACAATATTCCCAGACTCACAGAAAACAAAGCAAGTGCAGTGTTAATCAGGAAACCAAAAAGTGGTGTTTGTTCCAAGTTGAATTCCATTTTATTTCTAATTCAATTAATCCAATTGTTAGTAACAACACATATAAAACATCTTACATTGAAAATGAGTTTGAGTTAATACAGCTATTCTTCTTGGATGCAAACAATTATACACTTACATACATATATTACATTTAATGCTAATTCCATTCTATAAGGACCATGAACCTGATCCAAGAGCATCATTTCATTTATTTTTTCTGTTTCTTGTTCCATTGTACATAGTAGAGAATATAACAAATTTGGTTAACTTGCTCTCTATAGACTGAGATGCTCTGTTTAAATGTATTTAGTTCAAATCATTTTTAAAAATTCTGGGTAAGATAGAGTCAGTTTTACTTTTTTCTCATTGCTTCTTTCTTCACCTCAGAATTTGTTTTCCATTTTGATGGTTGGTTAGAAAATCCTTGCTATCTCTGAATTTATTTTAAAACTAGTGCTACTATCGCCTGAAGTGCCAGCTTTGATACATTTTCATTTTTTAATCTGAATTGTTTATTTTAGCTAGTTGTTTGTTTCAATGGAAGGATTTCAGAATTGCCAGAATAATGGCAGAACTCCAAATTCTGATAAAACAATATTGACAGTGTTCTAATGAGAAACGGTCCCATTCAGGTGCAATGCTATATATACTAAAATACTGAAGTTTGTTTTAAATGCCAAAATAGTACTTCTTAATAGCAAAGGGTTAAATAATTTTAAAAAACTAATCCAGACTCTGAATGATGTAAAAATGATCCCACATCATCTGATAGGCTGCACAGGCACAAGCAGAACTAAATATGTGAGAGGGTCAGAGGGGACTTCACACCATGGCTGTAAGATTTGTGGTTCTAGGTCTTTAGTTTTGTCTAGAAACAATATAGTAGGTGAGACTCTGAGTCCAAGAAGGTGGGAAGGCATGGTCACATTTCTCTTTTGTTCAAGTCAACTTAAATTTGATTTCCATCATTGGATTGGCAAAAATGGAAACCTTACTCATTACTTTTTCTCTGGAGCCCCATCCTTGTCATACAAAGGTGTTGTTCTAGGACCAGAAATATTGAGAAGGGCCCCAGTCATGAGTACAGATGCTATCCATTATCTAGCCCGGGGGGTCCAACCTTCTGAAGAATTGTCTAGGGCCACATACAAAATACACTCACACTAATGATAGCTGATGAGCTAAAAAAAAAAAAAAATTCTCATAACGTTTTAAGAAAGTTTATGAATTTGTGTTGGGCTGCATTCAAAGCCATCCTAGGCAGGCTGTGGCTCCCAGGTTGGACAAGCTTGATCGAGCTTCTCTATATTGACTTTAGGTCTGGGGACTCGGTGCTTGTCACCACACTTGGCTCTGGAAATCCTTGGTGAAGCTGGGGTATCTATGCCTCAAAGAGGTACCATCTCTGGAGGCACCACACAACCAACTCCGTAAGGTCCCACCAACTCCACAGGCTACTTACAGGACAAATACTGCCCCTCTCTCTCATCTGTTCACAAATCTCTCCCTCTGGAGGTTTTGAAAGGACAAGTTTTTTTCTCTTCTCCCTTAAGGACAGTTATGTAGTCCTCTAGAAAAGACAGGAAATGCCTCTAATGTTTAACAGGAAGTCAGAAGAATGCAGTAGAGTAGTGTAGAGTAGTAGAGTAGAAATAGAAGCTTTTTCCATTCTACAGAGCAAAACCTCAAATTCTCAGAAAAAAAGGGGACTCACATTGGAGTGAAGGGCATGAGGGAAAAAAAACAGAGAGAACACAGACATATTAACATTTCAATAAATAACCTCTCCAGTATTTAAAATCTTGATTGTTGGCTAGGTGCCATTTTTTTTTTTTTTTTTGTACAGTCACTTGTTGTAACCATTTCAATAAAACAGGCTTAGTGGAAGGGAGAAAAGCTAAATTTTGTCTGTGGCAACATTCAGTGGTTGGGAAATTGTCCTCATAGCCAGGAAGATGTCAAATACCTACCAAAAAGTATTGTTTCTAAACCAGTGCAATAAAATCCCTTGTTTTCAGCAGTGGTTGGGCAAGTTGTCAGATATAAATCTGATGTTCATTTAATATAGGTCAGAATGGTCTGCTAAGTACAA
This sequence comes from Craseonycteris thonglongyai, assembly GCA_004027555.1. Taxonomy (NCBI): domain Eukaryota; kingdom Metazoa; phylum Chordata; class Mammalia; order Chiroptera; family Craseonycteridae; genus Craseonycteris; species Craseonycteris thonglongyai. The sequence continues at coordinate 1,048 of PVKE010047947.1, read as the reverse complement.
AGTAATAAAGACTAACAAAGTCCTCTGGGGTAAAAATCTAGAGGAAGAACAATGCTGATTTTATGGCGTGTGAGACAAATACACGATCCCAGCAAAGTTCTGAATGCTCAGCCTGTTGGGAAAGAATTTGTCTTTGGTGGTGAACAAGTGAAAATAAATGGACAAGCATGCTGGGGAGGGTGCATACTGTATCAAAGAGCCAGGGACCATAAAGGTAGACAGTTTTATTTTTCAAACAGCAGAAATGACATAAATACTTGATAGAAAACGTTGTTTTTCTAATCTTCAGATTTACTGATGAACTAACTGTATTAGAATACCCTTTAGTTAGAATATTTACTCAGTTGACAGAAGAAACCCAAATAAGTGCAGCTAAAACAATTAAGGGCTTTTCTTTTTTTCTGTACAACATAGTAGGTAGGCAAATCCAGATTTCTATAAAGTACCCTCAATATTCTACTGTTTCAGGATCCATCTATCTTTGTGCTTTCCCATCCTTAGTATATATAGCCTCATGTTTGGCTCATAAAAGATGGCTGTAGCAACCTCAGCTGTCACATTCGCTGACCAGGAAAGAAGAAAGAGAACGCAGGAAGGACAACAAAGCACAGACCAATGTTACTTGAACCCCATGCAGTGACTGCTGTTCATATTACATTGACCCAAATTGGCTGCAATAGGTGGTGGGAAATGGGAGTTTTTACTTGGGCAAGCTGTCACTACAAATGAAACTGGGATTCTCTTAATAAGAAAGAAGATTGGCTTTTGGGTAGATAATTCCGAGTGCCTGTCAGAGTCATCAAGCAGCAAATTAAGTCTCATGAACAGATCTATGAACTTGGAAATTGGACCTCATTTCTGCTTTTGACTGTACATTTAGCAAATTTCACAGGTGCACAATTAAGGAAATTTTTTTTTCTAGCTCTGGGAGAGTGAATTTCTTTGTGAAATCACTTAAATGAGTCAGTTACCTTAATAACATTTTTTCGCAAATAAAAGATAGTCATATAACTTAATCCCCTTCATCTTTTTATGTTTATAAGCCTCT
>PVKE010047946.1:0-11753 GCA_004027555.1 Craseonycteris thonglongyai | reverse complement strand
TTTCAGATCAAGGGCACAAATTTGTTGGACATCCTTTCTGCTTCAAGTTAACAGCAGTGGACCACAGAAAAGGAAGGGGAGGTAACCCGCGTATTAATGATTAGAAACCTATAAATGAAAATCCCTCATAGTTTCATGGGAGTAGAAATGCAGGCTCTTAGTTCTTCTATACATAGGTCCATTTTCTTGGAGAATAAATAGTAAGTAGACAAAGATGACCCAGAAATTTTGATTTTGCAAGCTTGACTCTAGCCCTGAAATCCATTCCAGTCAGTCTTCAAATTTCAAAAGCTTGATTTTCTTACCAGGTCTTTTTCATATTCTCTTTCTCATGCTTCTAAATCATCTTCCCTAAGCCAAAGTTGGAATCACAGCCAAAAGTGGTGATTCTGAATGACAGCATGGTGAAGCTGCTGGGCTTTACTGCAACCAAGAGAAAGTGCTGGACGTCCAAAGATAGCTCTGTGGTGTTTGCACACCAGGGTGTTATGATGATATAGACTGAGCTGAGAGAAAGTGGCCTCTCTCCACACCCATGACTCGGTTTCCATGTGTCAAGGCAGATTCAAGAGTTTTGGGGCTTGAGCATGCTTGTTTCTAGGCCTCATGTTCAGTGCACCATTTCAGGTCCCCAGAGTGATTCTCCATTACTGATTTTCTCACCTATACACTGAAGAATATCTAATTCATATAAAGAAGTTTGTAAATTATTAAATATCAAATGCATGGCAGTTATCATTACCCAGAAGGACAGCTTACAAACCACTAACAAAAATGATTTTCTTCTTGGTAGTAGAATGTCTGCAGAGTAGTAACATCTCTTCAGTAACTCTCCACTTTCCTATTTGCTGATAAAGTTCTTCAGTATCGTCTATGTGAATTTCACATTAATTGTTTTAGCAAGAGATGTAATTACTCTGTGTTTTTTTTAACTATAAGTCTTGGAATACCTGACACTTGCTGACTGTATGCTTTGTTGCCTCTCCAAATTTTCAACCCTTCTACATCCTAGCCTTTGGCACCCAATGATAAATCATAAAGCAGGGCTTGTGTTTGGCTCTTCAGAGCAAAGCAGCATCCCTTGTGCCTTCCTGCCTACATGAGTCCAGGCAGAAAAGGCACAACCACACATGATCTCCCCCCTGGAAGAAAAGAAGTAGGAAAGGCGACTTGAAGGAACCCCAGAATCTCAGAGTTAGGGGGAAGCTAGGTCAAAGACCTCTTGCCAACCAAGTTCAAAGTGCTCATTCTACTGTTCCTTCCTCTTTACTCCCAGGCTGGCACTCCTTAGAGGAGAAAGCAAGTTCCCTCTATGGGGTAATAGGATTTTTCTCAATTTATTCCTCTTTGCTATACCACCTTACGCTGTTCCTAACTGAGACTAAAATCTATTTCCACAGTGCCAGAGTTAAAAACTGCATGTATAATATTTTCCTACCATATATATTGAGCTTTATGCATGTTATACCTAAGTGATTTGATATAACCAAGGCAAGACAACTATAAGACATTATTTCCATTGGTAGGCTTGAACTCAACAAGATTCAAGATAGAAAAAAAAAAAAGCTTAATAACTGGCACAAACTGTTGTTCAAGGCTGTGTTTTCAAGCTAAACCAGGTGTTGCTCTTTGCTGTGCTTCACTGATGTCTGGCAGTGACTTTTTCTGAGAAGACGTTTCATCTTTATTTGGTGGCTGGGAACAGTGAAAAAAACTAGTTGCTCCAACATTGGGAAGAGAGGTTTTACCACAAGACACGCTTTCTACGCATTGTCCCATAGCTATCCTCAACCAGAAGCTACACTTTTAATAAAGCTATATCAAGCAGATATCATAGTGTTGCTCTTACCAGGGTTCTAGTCCTAATTGTGGCTCCTAATTGTGGCTCTAATTCACTGTGTTCAAAATAAGGTTTTATCAATTCCTTATTGCTAAATATTTAGATTGTGTCATAAGTCTTGCTATTATATTAAAAAAAGAAAGATATTAACATAGTACACTTGATAATTACTAAGACAGAAAAATATATAGGCAAGAGAGCCACTGTGTGTGTCTAAGTAGGTATATAAAAACAGACACTAGAAGAAAATATACCAAAACATTAACAGCTCATGTTTAAGAGTGGGATTATGAATAATTTAAATTATTTTCTCAACTATCTAAATAAAAATAGTAAAAAATAACGACCCTTAGAGAGTAATAAATATCCATTAAAAAACATGGGATCTCAGTCTTCTCTTTGGTATTTTCAGCTGTGAAGCCAGGAGAAAATGGAGAACCTGACATGAGGACAATTTGTTGAAAAAACAAACAAACAAAGACACCTAGATTTTTAGCCTGCAATGCACAGAAACACTTTCCTACTATACAAGCTGTTTCTAACTAGTGGGCTTGGCAGATGTCTGAACGTGACACCAGACCCTGAAATAACATGCAAATCAATTTTCGGTTTGAATATGCAAATATGACACTTGGCACATCACTTTCCATTCCTAAGGTAAATTTCTGTTTTTGAGTTTTTCGTGGGAAATGCACACCAGCAAACAAATGGTTAACTTGCCCTATTTCACCTGACACAAGGTAGTTTTCATTTGAGTCAGAAAGGCCTTTGCTCAGAGATCCAAGGCACTTTGGATGCAAAGAAAGGGCATACATTTTGTTCAATAACAATGTCACCTGCGGCAAACAAGTTCCCTGCTCACAGGCACTCTAATCACACTGGATTTCTGGCCTTGGAGAGGTGGCAGGCAAAGTGTCTCAATGAGAATAAAGAGAAAAGGTTTTTAGCTTGACCTGTAAAAATCAAATCAAAGTAACAACATTGTGGGAAGGTTAGCTTCTGGCCCAAGACAAAGAAGAGGAAGTAGTTAAAAGTCCTCATTTCCAGGGTCTTACAGCAGTGTGCAAAACTGTATCCTTTGGTGAATTGTACATTATATTACCAATGCTGGTTGTTAGGCATTAAGACTGTCATCAAGATAAGTGAGATAGACCTACTTCAAGGAATGTATAATCCAGTCAGGAAATCAAGGCACATACATGAGGAAGAAATAGAAGAGTGAAGCAAAGAGTTGACTTGATGATACTCAGTATAGCTAAGACATTTAGGAGTGCAGGCTCTAGGGGCTCCCTGCTTAAATCCCACATCCACTACTTACCAATGATGTGACCCAGGGCAATAAGCTTCATTTTACTAAATGTTAGTTGCTTAAGCTATAAAATGGGGTCAACAGGATTTACCTCATGAGATAAATGTGAAGGTCATATAACCCATTTACTGCCTCCATTGATTAGGAAACTACTATCATCCCTATAGAAGTGCTTAAACATATGCTGGGCTGTATAAATATCACATGATCATATCAACAGATGATACAGGTACAGAGGAAAGAGAGGTGACAATGGATGGAATCAAAATGTGCAAAGAGGATAAGGGGCTTGGGTTAGAATTGAAAGGAAAGAACAATTTTCACATTATATACTCCTTTACGGGTAACAAGGAACTTTGGGGCAACTCACACACACATTAGGCTTTAATTCTATACCTTCCACAGCACAAGAGTGTTTTCTTTTTTCTTCTTTTTTTTTATAGAGAGAAACAAACCCAGTTAGTGGTTTTGTTAAGTGACTATGTTAAGTGACTTAGCCAAAATCACACCCATAGTATGTGGCAGAGCCAGCAGTTAAACATAAGTCTTCTGATCCAAGCGCAGTGTTTTTCCACTAAATTACAGCTGCCTCTGTGTACTCATTTAGAAATATGAAACTTACATGATCTATCATAAAGGTTAATCAAGACAGTCAACCTCACTGATTAAGCATGATGCTAATTATACCAGAGGCTGGAGACCAACGTGGCCCCTTTTACTTTCAGAAACACTGATTGTGGTACAATGGAGAAAGTGTGGGCTTCAGAAGCAGAAAAAGCTGGTTCAAATACCCAGCGATACCACTTACTTTGTATAACATTTTGCAAGTTCTTTAAAACTTCTCTTAGCAATAGCTTCTTCATCTGTAAGTGAGGTTGGGGAGGGTAGGCAGGGGGGAGGGAATGTCTCTGTTTCTGGGCCATTGTGAGTAATACATAAGATGTTACATGGGATGTGCTAATATTTAAAAATGGCTCATGACTTGTATCAAATGCTCACAAATAGTCTGTCAAATTTTAGCCATGAATGTCTTTCAAACGTGGCAGGAAGGTAGATGAAGGAATGGGAATGACTTGGTGACATTCATTATCATTGTGAGAGTGCGGTAAAGATCTTGCACTGACACAGAATCTAAAGACCAATACAGTATTCATTATATTTCTTACTGATCATCAGCCATGACTCAAATAACAGTACTTCTACTGAAGGAATATCCCTTTCTATGCACTCTGAAAGGTAAAAATACATAAGTATTAATTTATATATTTACTGATTTATAATTTATGAGACTTAGAAAAATTAAGGTATACTGAATTTTAGCAGGTGTCAGACAAATGTTCAAAATAATTTACATTGATTAACTGATTTAATCATCACAGCCAACCTAATCAGATGGTTACTATTTTGTTTTACAAATAAGAAAAAACGGAGGCACAGAGATCACTTTGATAGTAAATTAGATACCTGGAATTTGAATCCAGCTGCTAACTCCAAAAAGTGCATGCTTAATCACCACACAAAGTGCCTCAGCATCTTAATACATCTGCATTTTTTTTTCCAGTGGGCTTGTATAATCTACCTACTTATAGGTCATAAAATTTAGGAGAATTTAATCATATACTACAAAGTCTTGAACTATCAAAGAAACGTTTCTTAGGGACAAGTACTACTTTTTATGACATAATATCTCCCTTCTATAGAAGGTGGAAACTAAAAACCTAACCAGCTTTCCGAGTAATTCTGATGGAGATGGACAAGTACCAGACTTTGAGAGACACGGCTGTTTTCAACGTCTTCACTGGTGATTTAGCAAGAGGAGTACAACTGCTGTTCAAAGGGCTACTTCATCAATCTGTGAGACAAGCTGGGGGGTTAATGCTAAATCTTAAAATAGTAAATGCCAAAAGACCATGCTACTTCCCAATGACCAAATTAATGTTTTTTCCTACTGGATTATGTCCTAATCATGAATAAAATACTACAAAAATATTCTATTCTACAAGAGCTTGGGTCTCTCCAAAAGGTGCTAATCATAGTCTCTATTGAGGAGGTAACTTTAGATGCCCTGCACTCTGAGAATTTCAGGAACAGAAGACACACTGGAGATCATGTTGTGGTAGGTAAATCTCTCTCTCTCTCTCTCTCTCAATATATATATATATATAGTAATTGGGAGTCAAGGAAGGGAACTGAATTGCCCAAGGTCATAAAGAAAATGAGTATAGAATCAAGAAGAAAGCTCAAATCGGGAAAGTAGGTCTAATTCGAAATTAGTTTAGTCCTCTTTTACCATGAAAGATACTGTCAGAACAATGATGCATTCTTGATGCCCTATAAAGTATGCCCATTCTTGGCAACACATTTTGGGAGCCCTAATCTACATTTATGCAGCATTCTGAGATCCTGAGATGGAAGCTGCTATAAAGTGAAAATCATTGCTGTTATTCTTGGTGAGCCTACAGACTGACAACAGCTGGCACAAACAGATGTGGTCCACAAAGGATTCTGGCAGGCTGTGCTAGCGCCATCTGCATACAAGTTTCCAAGTCAATGCTTACAGAGCATCAGGCTAGAGAAACAAGAGTGCTCTAGGATTTTGTAAAAGTGCTCTTAGCCAAAAGGCCAAGAATCAGTGCCCTGGGATTTTGTTACAAGAGCTAAGAGGACACACAGAGAATTACGATGTAGGCTGTTTTTATTTGTTTGTTTGTTTTTGCAGGTTCCATAGATCATGTGTAGTCTTTACATTAAAGCATGGCTATAAGTTTCCATAAGTCCTCTCCATTTCCTCCTTAGGCATCTATATTCCCATGGGCATGAATCACCATCAAAGTCAATGTTACCATAAAAGCCAAACCAAAGAAACTCAGTGTGCTTTACTGTCTTTGTAACTTAATTTCCAAACTCAGATAGTAAATAGAAATCAAGAATTTCTTTTCCCATCTAAGAAATATATATGGAAAATAATGACAGAGGAGCCTGGTAGTTACGGGGTATACGTCTGTCCCTGGGCCTGATTACCTTAAATGGGTCTAATCTTCAATCTTCTAATGTACATGTTTGTTGTGACAGACAGAGAGAGCAGGAGAAGTAAAATTAGCAAGTTGTGAATAGCGACATATATAAAGAGGATACACAAATCATCATCATCATCATCATCATCATCATCATCATCATCATCATCATCATTTTCATCAACATCATAGATAAAATGTATTAAGCCAGGCCCTATTTTAAAGGCTTCAAATGTAGCACTTCTTCCCATCCTCCTGTTAGGTCAATTTTATTGCCCACATTCAAGAATAAAGAAATCGCAACAGAGCTGTGAGTAGAGTGCCCCAAGTATGGCAGCCAGGATTCAAACATGCCTCTGCTTTTCATGGCTTCAACCATGGTACCACGTGTGATGTTGCAAGTGCTGCATTGTGGATACTCTTTTCCCTTCTGTACTTTCAAACTTTTGGCTATGTTGTTATGTTGCTCTCATAACTAAAAATTAAAATGTGTTAATTCAAACTCTATTTACTGAGCAGGCACAAGGTGGCAGCTACTGCATTTGTCAGCACTTTGATTGTAAAGGTAAGGATAAATTTAGAAATGCAAAATACCCCATGGCACAGTAGCTTAAACTGGTGTTCAATGTAGCTGATATTGTTTCCTCTCTATGGAAAAGGCATGGATAGAAATATCCTGAAGTGTAAAACAAAGGGTCTCTGGTGAAGATAAAATCAGTGATAAGAAGTAACCATAATTACCAACTAAAAATGTGCAGGCATTGTACTAAGTGGATGTTCCACAAATTGCAAGTAATATCATTAAGCCTACTTCTGCAAATGAAGAAACAGAGACTAAGGAAAGTTAAATAGGTTCCCAAAAGTCTTGCAGAGAGTATATGAAGAGCCCAGGCCTCAAATGCAGGTCTTTCTGGCTCTATTATTGTGTTCTTCACCACCAAATGACCTCCAGAAGAGGAAAAATGATGTGGAAGGATAGAAGAATGCTTTGACTATTCTGTTATTGTACCTGGTTCTGACTACAGGGATTTTGTTGAGTATTTATAGCACCCATCTCTGTTTTATACTGCTATTTATCATCCTTTAAAATGTGTTATTGCTTGTGCTCAAAGGGAACACAGAAATTAGGCCAACCTCTCACTTCCAACTTGTAGATTAAAGAAACTTGGAACATATTCTTGGGGCATTAGAAAAATTAAAGGTAAAATTGGGAAATAAGTGAAAATATCTCTTTAAGTAAGTGAAGCAAAATATTATGGTATATTCCAATTCAAAGAGTATTTTATTCTAAAATCTTAGAAGCTTATACGTTTAGGTTTGCTAAGCTCTAACTTCCAAAGGGAAAGCCTAACCCCCAGCAAATAGCAAGGAGGTCAAACTGAGACTGGGATGTCATATACTATAATAAACATTAGATTCAGAAGCCATAAGACTAGGATTCAAGCTACAATCAGGCACACATGAGTCATATGACTCCCATGACACAGCATATATCATATATCTCCTTAGACCTCTCTTGTCTACTCTGGACCTTGTGCATTCTACCTATATGTCACAAGGTAGGTTTGGAGATGATTCCCCATTTGGAAGCATTATATAAATGTTTAAAAGAGTTTGTCAAATGTAAACATTGACAACTTGAATAGAAGGCATGACCTATAATGAAATAAGATTACCTGTGATCAAAGTCAAGGGAAGAGGCAGTGATTTCACCAGTAAGAGAAGCATATCAGTCTTAGAAATTCCATTCTGAATTTCTTCACTTACTGAATCAAAAATGAGCTCATATCTCCTGATATACCCTCATTTGCTAACCAGACAACTAATACCTTTCTCACAGTTTCTCTCATGTAACAGCAAACCTCTTATAAACAGATGGCACAAGAAGCTCTATGAGTTTGGGCAAGCCACTTTATGTCTGTGGGTCGCAATCTCCCCAGTGATTGAATAAATATAGGGAAGGGTACTAAATTCTACCACGTGGATCTTTGAGAAACTTTATTAGGAATGAGTGAGACAACCTATTGTGAAAATACTCTGAAAATAATAAAATCTCAAACAAAGGCCAGGGACAGTCAATACCTCCTTTTTAAAGCCACCATGAGGACTCACTCCGTCACTTGCAAATACAGTTGATTACACAAGCACAGGCAAATCAACTTCTCCTGCCAAGATTTGTTGCCCTTGGTGAAATAATAGCATTTTGTCAGGGGAGAAATTCCGTCATTTTTCTTTTGACTTTGATTTTGACTTTTGCAAGATGCATGCCTAGAATTCGGGAACTGAGTGTTTAGAACCTAACACGGGCCCAGACTATAGTTCACAGCCCAAAGGAAGAGACTTGGTCACTTATCAGTGGAGAAGGGACCTGAGAGCTACAGACCCCAGGCTGAAATCTTCTGGACCCTGAGAACCAGTGTACATAGGCTCTGTAGCCAGCTCCATAGCAGAAGAGTGCTGAATGCCTACTACATGCCAAGCACTGTGATAAAGAATAAAAGGATTTACAGAGCTCCTGCTGTGTGGAGTGTATCTACCCTTCTCTCTTTTAACCTTTCCACCTCCTCAGTGAGGCCTCAGGCACTATTAGGCCTAACAGACAGATCAGTTATTGTAGGTGACTATAACAGAGCTGGGGCTGTTATCCAGGTTTAACTCTGATACTTGTACCTTTTGGTCAGTTGAATGAAAGTGCCTGCCCTCCAGGAGCTCACAATCTAGTGGGAAAGTCAGAAAGGTAACTCAATAGACTGTGAGCTCCTTGAGGGCAAGGACTATGTTTTATTTTGTCTGGTATCTTCAGAGCCAATCATAGTGTCTACCATGCAGAAGGTGCTCAGTTAGTGTTTGCTGAATGAGCAAACCGCAATCAGATGTCTTCCTATTTATAATGCATGTCTAATGATATAGATTACTCCTCTGCTGGCTGCTCTGTTCTAGGAGTCCTCTGTGGTCCTACCTTCATAACAGCTACTTCCATGATCCAGTGCCTTCCATTCCCCCTGAGCACCAAGCACCTCCATATCTGATAACCATCCTGGCTTGGTGTTCATCCAATAGACATTTGTTTATTGGATGAACATCCAATGTTTATCGGACGAACAAAGAGATATGAGAAGGGATAGATCTGTGCTTAATATGAGCAACAGAATAAGAATGCCCTGCAAACAACAAAGTTAAATTTATCCACTAGGAAGCTTCCCAGAAGACAAGACAATTGATTTCGGCCATCTAACTCTAAAATCTTAAAGGCTATATGACATTACATAGAAAAAAATCCATTTTTTTTTTTTTACTATTAATTAGACTAATGACATCAGAACAAAACATTTTTCTTTAAATCAGAATATAAGTGATGCCAAATGCTATCTTCTCCTAACGGATATGGATGTATGCCAAAAGCCCATCATATATATTATTGTTTTTCTTCTCCGAAGTACTTAGGGAAATTAAGTCTCATTTGGCATGCAGTGGCTCTCAGCAAGGTCATGTTTCTTCTGCAGTGGTACCTGGGGCAGTTAAGGTAAGAAACTTCAGCCATCTTTGAACATAAGATACCTGGTTAAGCAGGATAGCATGAGAATATTCAGGGCTTTGATTAAGAACACAAAAAGAGTCAGTGAGAAAGTTGGAGACACTCCAAAGTAAGCCCTTCTATCCTTGAGCGCGGTATTGAGCACAGAATGATGTCCTTCACTAGGAGACAAACGATCTGCCTCTGTCGTACTGTGAGAGGTCGGGCATCACTCGGTTTGCTCATCTGTAAAATGAGGCCGATGGAATTGAACCAGATAATTTGGAAAACTAAAAATGAAAAAGAACGGAGAAAAGAGATAAGTTGTAACCTAGCAAATACATCTAACAACTCATAAGAATGACACAGAATTTCTATAGTATCTTGAGAGCAAGCAAACCTAAGAACTTCTCTGTTCTTTCAGGGAGCCTGACACTGAGGCTCTCACTTCCGTAATTATATTTCACCTTAGCACACATTCACCAGGTGCTTCTGCTGTTGCCCAAGCTAAAGTCTTAAAGCCTTTGCCTAATACATTTTTGAAGATTAGAAGCAGCTTTCACATCGTTGATGTTGAGGTCTTTCACCCCTATTTTCTGTACTGCTTGCAAATGGCACACTGAGATCAGAGATAGAACAGAAGCAAAGCTTCTGCTGCTAGATGAACACCTGTTGAGTGTTTTACATGGGTTCTTCTCATGGTCGCCATCAGACCATTTCCATTTGCTCCTTTAGCTTGTCTGTCCTCTACGTCATGGGCTCTTTATCCTGGCTGCCCATCTGAATCACTTGGGGAGCTTAAAAAATAATAATGCCCACCTTCCCACTCCTGACTTGAGAACAATTAAATCAGGACCGCTGGGGTTGGTGCTCAGAAATTGGTGTGGTTAAAAAGCTCCCAGATAATTCTGATGAGCAAGTGGGGACAAGAACAAGTGCAAGTTTAAACAGTAGAACATCATAACTTATATTAAGTTCCCTGTTTTTCACTCTCTAGCATTTCTCTGCGGTATCATCCATTGACCCTGCACCCATGACACCCATTAGATTTTTCCCAAGAGACAGCCATCAAGGGTAAGAGTTGCACGAGAGGCTGTGGGGACAAGTGGGAGCCATTCTCCTTAGTTTAAAAGAGCCCAGAACTTTATATATATTTATTGTCACTGCCTCTGGTAGAGGCATGTGGCTACATAGAATAAAATCGTTCAGAGGAAAAGTCATGAACTTTGCATGAGTCATCCTCAAAGCTCCATATTGTTGTCAATAATAATAATGGATACATTTATTAGGCACTTATTATGTGCATGGTACTGTGCTAAATATTTTGTATATACTATTGCATTTAATAATCCAAAAAATGTCTGTGCAGAAAGTATAGTTAAGATCCCCTTTATATAGACAAGGAAACTGAGGCTCAGTGAGAAGAACGCATGATGCACTCTGGCCAGGGCTGCCTGACTCCAAAGCCGATAACCATACACATGATGCTCACCTGATCTAATCAGTCTTCACAGAAATAGAGAATTAAACTCTCAGTATGTAAACATTTGACTCCAAGAATAAGAAGTCGTTTTCGAGCCTGTTTCTGTGCCTTATAACACCCTTGACATGGACCTAAATAAAAGCCAATCTGTGGGGGAAAGGGATGTGGTAGTTGGTGGAGACAAGGGCCTTTAAAAACCTTTAAAGCAAGCTTGTCCAACTCGCCGTCCATGGGCCACATGCGGCCCAGGACGACCTTGAATGCAGCCCAACATAAATTCATAAACTTTCCAAAACATTATGAGATTTTTTTTTTGCAATTATTATTATTTTTTTGCTCATCAGCTATCATTAGTAGTGTTAGTGTCTATTGTGTGTCGCCCAAGACAATTCTTCTTCTAATGTGGCCTAGGAAAACCAAAAGGTTGGATACCCCTGCTTTAGAGGAAAATCAGTTGGTAACCTAAAAAATGTTTTAAGCATAGATGATATGGCTGGCAGCTTAACTCAGCACAGGCAGTGATATCAAATGTTTTTCCCAAAGATTCCAGTGGCATCTGAAAAAAATGGGCTCCACAGAGAAAGGCAGAGGGG
>PVKE010047945.1:0-11765 GCA_004027555.1 Craseonycteris thonglongyai | reverse complement strand
CCGAGGATCGAATCCCGGCTCCGGCCCAGGCAGGACCCACGTGCTGAACTGGGGAGTTCCCACAGTTCGGTTCTCTAACTGTCTCTGTCTCTGTCTCTCTCTCTATCTGTCAAAAAGTAAAATAGAAATAACTATGCACTGAAGACAAAAAGATAATTTCTCTCTATAAATGTGAAAAGATAAAAAAAAAAAAAAAAGGAATATGATTGTGTTTCAATAAAACTTTATTTGTAAAAAGAGGCAGTGAGCTGAATTCAGTCCATGGGTGTAGTTCTTTAATACCTGGTCTATCATATCCTTAACATATATCTTCAAAATATTGTTTTTCTTTGCTTTAAAATCTCATTACAGAGATCTTTTTAATGAAATGTAAGAAACATGCCCCATTAAAGTCATGAACAATGCAAGGAAGTCCACACTTTCTGCTATCATCTAGTGCTCACTCTTCCAGAGACCCAAATCTGATGCAATTGAATAAGAGAAATAAATCCAAGAAGTTCAATTGTAAAATTAGCAAAAAATAACAGAATTCACAATATGTCTGAGTATAAAATTAGCAATCTGTATTTTAAACTAAATGTATATATCTCTTCAGAATTCATATATTGAAACATAATCCCCAATGCAATGGTATTTGGAGGAGCTTAGGTCATGAGGGTGAAGCCCTCATGAATAGCATTAGTGCCCTTACAAAAGGACCTCCAGAGGGCTCCCTCACCCCTTCCACCACTAGAGGACACTGTGAAAAGATGGCTGTCTATGAATCAGGAAGCTCTCACCAAACACTGAATCTTCTAATGTCTTGATCTTGGACATCCAGCCTCAGAATTGTGAGAAATATGTTTCTCTAGTTTATAAGCTGTCCAGTCTATGGTATTTACTTATAGCAATTCAAACACACTAAACAATTTCCACCTGCAAACAGCAATCCTTTAGAATATATAATGACAAAAAAAAAGTACAATTCTATTAAAGAAGATAAAAATAGGGAGACACTAGCCTAGTAGTTATTAACTCTTGTTCTAAAACTATGATAATTAGAACAATCTGGTATTGATATATGAATAGATAGGCAGATCAGCAGAACAGAATAGAAAGTGTATAAATACATCCAAGTCCATATGGTTATGTAGTAATTGATAAAGATGGTATTTCAGATCAATGGAGAAAAGAGGAATTACTCAGTAAATGACATTGGAACAATTGAGTGGCCATCTGGAAAAAATTTGAGAACTTGTATAATACACCAAAATACATTCCCAATTGATTAAAGTCTTGAGCATAAAGTATAAAACCATAAAAGTACCTTAGAAAACTCTGGAGAATTTTTTTTTATAATCATGGGATGGAAAAACCTAAATATAGGGGAAGTGGGACGGCTCAGTGGGTTAAGTTCTCGCTTTGCAGTCCTGGGGACCTAGGATTGAATCCTGGCCCTGGCCCGTGTGGACCCATATGCTGAACTGGCATGTGCTTCCCATGCGGGAGGCCACCAGTTTTGTTCTTACCTCCAGTTGGGCCCCTGGCTCGAGGGGCATGCTTCACATGCAGGAGGCCCCCAGCCCAGTTCCTGCCCTACACGGCTCCTTCCCATCTGTGTGGAATGAAACCATGTTGAAAACCAATGACGTACAACTATGTAGACTGCTCTGGGCCCTCCTCCTTCTCTCTGTCTCTGTCTCTCTCTGTGTCTGGCAAAAACAATAAAATAAATCTTACAAAAAAAAGAAAAAAGAAAAAACATAATTATAACACAAAACCCAGAAGTCATGAAAAAATGATAGACTATTTAAAAAATTTTTGTAAAACGTAACTATAATAAAATTCACAATATAAATGATAAATGGTTAGAAATATTTATTACTCACAACACAGATAAAGGACAATTTGCTTATATAGAAAGAGCATCTACAAATAAGTAAGTATATGTCTAAGAATATAATAGAAAAATAGGCAAAGGTTACAAATGGTGTTCACATAAAGGAAATACAAATAATTCTGAGAACTATGAGCAGATATTCAATCTTCCTCACAATTGTAGAAATATAAATTGAAGTAAATTAGATACTGTTTTTATTATATATCAAAGATTTAAAAAAAACTGATAACTCTTGGTGGTAGTATAAATGTATTTAATACTTATGAAGGAGAATTTGTTTATATCTATCAAAATTTGACTTTTCAGGTGTTCTAAACAATGATTGTGTCATCTGATAGTTTTGTTTCCCAGTCTGTATATCTTTTAGTTCCTTTTTTGATGTTGTCTTATTGTATTAGCTAGAACTTCCAGTATGATGTTAAAAAGTGGTGACCAGGAACATACCTTGTTCCTGATCTTAGAAAACTGAGCTCCTCATCATTAATTATGTTGCTCGTTGTTTGTTTTTTTGTGTGTCTGTGTGTTTTGTTTTGTTTTGTTTTTGTACATATATTTTATCAAGTTGAGGAAGTTCCGCTCTCTTTCTAGTTTACTGAGAATTTTTCTTTAAATCATAAATGAGTGTTAAATTTTGTCAAATACTTTTTCTGCATCTATTATCATGTGATTTTTCTTTTTCAGCTTGTTGATGTAATGGATTACATTACATTAATTGGTGTTTTAATGTTGAACCAGCCTTTCATACAAGGGATAAATCCCACTTGATCATAATGTATGTCTTTTTATATATTGTTGGATTTTATTTGCTAATATTCTGAGGATTTTTGCATCTGTGTTCATGAGAGGCATTGGACTGTATTTTCTTTCCTTGTAGTACCTTCACGTGGTTTTGGTATTAGGGTAATGTTGAATGAGTTAGAAAATAGGAGTATTCCTTCTATTTCAATCCTTAGAGATTGTAGACAAGATATAATAATCTTCTTTAAATGTTTGGTAGAACTCGCCAGTGAACCCCTCTGGGCCAGGGGTTTTCTGTTTTGGAAGGTTATTAATTCAATTTCTTTACTAAATATAAGTCTATTCAGATTGTCTATTTCTTTTTGTATGAGTTTTGTATTGTGTCTTTCAAAGAAGAGGTCTATTTTATCTAGGTTATCAGATTTATGGGTACAGAGTTAGTCATAGTTCCTTTATTATCTACTTAATTTTCATGAAATCTAAAGTGATATTTCCTCTTTCATGTCAGTTGAAAAGAAAATTAGTAATTTTTTGTTCTCCTTCTCATTTTCTTTGTTAGTCTGGTGAGAGCTGATCAATTTTATTGTTTTTTGGTTTTTTTTTTCAAATAATCAGCTTTTATTTTTGTTAATTTTCTCCCTTAATTTAATATTTTTTAATTTCATTGATTTCTACTGTAATTATTATTATGTTTATGGTTACTTTATTTTAATTTGCCTCATTTTCCTTGTTTTATAAGGTAGAAACTAGAAATATTGATTTTAGATTTCTTCTTTTCTAGTATGTGTATTAAATGCTATGGATTTTTCTTTAAGCATCACTTTTGCTGCATCCCACACATTTTGATGAACTGTTTCATTTTCATTTAGTTCAATATATTTTTAAATTTATCTTGAGATTTCTACTTGAGATTTCTTCTTTGACCCATAGTTTATTTAGAAGTTGGTTGGTTAGTCTGTATTTTGGGATTTTCTAGTTATCCTTCTGTTACTGACATCTATTAGTTTAATTTCACTGTTATCTAAGAATAGACATTGTATCATTTCTGTTCTTTTAAATTTGTTAAGCTGTGATTTATGGTCCAAAAATGTGGTCTGTCTATATGAATGTGCTATTTTTTCTGTTTATCCTGCTTGGTATTTTTTCATGTGTTTTGAATGTGTAGATTTATAACTTTTTTAAATCAAATTTGGGATATATTGTTTCTTTAAACATTTTTTTTTGGCCTCTTTCTCTTCTATTTTTTTAATTTTATTTCCCTCTTCTATTTCTTGAGCTGAGAATCTAATTACATGTATGTTATACTACTTGACATCGTCCTACATGGCACTGAGATTTAATTTATTTTTTATCAGCCTCTGTTTACTCTACTTGATTTTGGATAGTTTCTATTACTATGTCTTCAAATTCCCTGAACTTTTCTTTTGAAATATCTAATCTGTTGTTAAGCCCATTAGATATTATTTTTGTTTTATTACATTTCAGTTATTTTGTTTTGGGGCTCTAGAATATTTATATGGATCCTTTATATATTTTCAACTTCTTTCTTCATGTCCTGATTTTCTCTCAAATTGTAAGCTGTTTTTTTTTATTTTTATTTATTATTATTTTTTTTAACAGAGAGAGAGAGAGAGAGAGAGAGAGAGAGAGAGAGAGAGAGAGAGATAGAGATAGATAGATACAGGCACAGAGACAGAGAACTGAACTGGAGGAACTCCCCAGTTCAGCATATGGGTCCACACAGGCCAGAGCCGGGATTCGATCCTGGGTCCTTGGCGCTGCAAAGCGAGCACTTAACCCACTGAGCCATCCTGGCTTCCCCAAGTAAACTGTTCTTAACAGCCTTTTAAAAGTCCCTGTTTGCTAGTTTGATATTTCTGTCTTCTATGTCTGTTTGCATTGACTGGTATTTCTCCTGATTAGGGGTCATCTTTTGCTCCTTTTTTTAAAATTTATTTTTATTGATTTTTGACAGAGAGAGAGACAGACAGAGAGAGACAGAGAGAAGGGTAGGGGTGGGGCAGAGCAGTCTCCATGGTTGACAGCATTAGTTTTTCATATAGTTTCACTCCACAGGTGGGCACAGGGCTGCACAGGGCAGGAACTGGTCCAGGAGCCTCCCACATAGGTCCCAGCAAGAACTGAACTGGGGGCACACCCCAGCTCAGCATATGGGTCCGCCTGGGCTGGAGCCGGGATTCGATCCTTGGGCCTTGGGGCTGCAAAGCAAGCGCTTAACCCGCTGAGCCATCCCAGCTTCCCCTTTTGCTACTTTTTGACATATCTAGTAACTTTTATTGGATGATATATATTAGGAATTTTACATTATTGAGCATATTTTATTGTTTTTCTGTAAAGAGTGTTGGCAATTGTTTTGGCATGTGGTTATGTTTCTTGCAATCAGTTTGATCCTTCTGAGGCTTGTTGTTAAGCTTTGTTAGGGCAGGTCTAGCATGGCCTTATTCTTACTAATAAGGCTTGGCTTTTCTGTACTCTTTACTGAGTGCTGAGGTCTTCAATGAGGGATTTCCACTCTGAATATCAACTTGATTGTCTCTTAGTCCTGTGTGAGCTCAGAGTATTGTTCAGTTAGAGAGCCCTTGCACTTTTTCTTGGTCTGGTTTTGTGGAGTTCACTTACACATGTACAATTTTAAATTTAGCCTAAGACTCAAGCAGATGCCTGTGCAGATTTCTGGAGCACTTGCTCTGTGTAGCTCCTCCCTCTCTGGAATGCTTTTCTATGATTTCCAGCTGCCTCCGGCTTTCCAAGCTCCTATCTCTCCTCAACCCGGAGAAGCTGCCAAGCTCTGTATGTACTTCCCCTCCCTACCCTGAGGTTAAAAAATGAACTCCACTTTTCAAGTATTGACGTCATGGATGACAGATCTGTACTGCCTATTATCTAATAGCCCCAAAACAGACATTTAACATATTTTGTCCAATTCTGTAGATATTGGTTGTAAGGGGGAGGGGTAAAAATACCATCCAGTTACTGCTTCTTCATGGGTGGAAATGAAAGTTCTTCTCTTTTTGATTTTAAAATTAAATAGGAAGAACTATTAAAAGGAAGAGAAAACAACTCCAGATAATGAAAATAGTAACAGTTAATACTGAGTATTAGCTAGAATGCTTGGAAGCAGGCCACATTAAAAACTACTGATTGGTGTTTAAATTTGAACAATCTTTCAGGAAGGCATTTTGGCAAAAATGAAAAGAAAAAAAAACCTAAACATTTTCTATTTTGAACTAGCAATTGTGCTTTTAGGGATTTATCCAGAGAAAATAATCAGACATATGTGAAAGTAATAATTATACTGAGGAAAAAATTTAACCAATAACAAGTAAAAAATTTAACCTAAATATCCAACAGTACAGACTTAGTGAAATAAATGTATTGGTGCATCCACCAACAAATATTATAATAACATAATATTTAACTACAAAAAATGATTTTGTATAAATATATAAATTGCTATGGAAAACATTTCAACAATTTTATTAAGTTAAAAAATCAGCTTACAAACAAAGTTTAGTCAGTTTAATCACAACAATATTAATCTATTATAAGCACAGTATAGAATAAAAAAATATTAACTGTAGTTATTTCTGAGTGATATTATTATAGAATATAGAAATATTTTCTACTTTGTGCTTTTATTTTTTGAAAGATTTATTTTTATTGTTTAAGAGAGAGAGAGAGAGAGAGACAAAGGGAGATAGAAATAGAGAGAAGTGGGGAGGGGACCCAGAGCAGTCTCCATAATTGTACATGATTAGTTTTTTTGTGTGGAGTTTCATTCCACACAGGTGGATGTGGGACCATGTGGGGTGAAACTGAACTGGGGGCCTCCCACATGGGAAGCAAGAAACTTTGCCACCATCCTGGCGGTTACCAGTTGAGCTACAGTTCAGCATGTGGGTTTGCATGGGCCAGGGCCAGGGCGAGGGCCAGGACTTAATACCTGGACCTTGTGATTACAAGGCAAGTGCCCAACTTGTTCAGCAATCCCAGCATCCCCTACTTTGTGCTTTTCTGAGTTTTCCAAAACTTCTACAATAAACAGAAACTTATTTTAAACATTACTAAAAAAATTCAGGCATTATTTTAAAATGCTTTATTAGATTAACCCACAATTTACAATAATTGGAATCTGGATAAAAATGGCTATATGGGAGCCAGTATGATGAAGTGGGTCAGGGGATAAGTTATGATATCTGGGTTGAATTTTATTCCACAATTTGTTAGGTAAATGATATTAAACAAATTTTGTAAGTTCTCAGAAGTTGCCTTATCTGCAAAATGGGGATAAAGATGCTACCTGCCATTTTGGATTCTTAAAAGAATTAAGTGAGATAATCTGCATAAACCTTTAGCATATAATACTCTGTGCATGACAGTAATGTATTGTATTATTACTATTATTTCTACTACTACTACTATTACTGATACAATTAGTAGGGTGAAGAACATTATGAGGATATGATCACATTGTAAGATTAAGAGAAGAGTGCTGAAAAGGAAGAAAGAACAACAACCAGAGAGAAACTTTACTAATTTCATAGTTTTTCTTATGACCAGTACTGGGGAGGGAAGAGAGTGGCTTAAATGGGAAAATGGGAAATGATTTTAAAGATAATCAAAATAAACACTTACCTTGGAAGTTCTTCAAGAAAAAACAAATTATACTCCTGCTCAGTTTATGATGAGTATCGGGGTTTAGTGGGTTTTGTTATTGCTGTTGTTTTTAAGATTTTTATTTTATTGTTTTTGACAGAGACAGAGAGAGACAGAGAAGGGGGAGGGCCCAGAGCAGTCTCCATAGTTGTACATCATCAGTTTTTTGACATGGTTTTATTCTACACAGGTGGTTGGGGGACGTGCAGGGTGGGAATTGAACTGGGGGCCTCCTGCATGGGAAGCTCACTCCAGTTTAGCATATGGGTCTGCATGGGCTGGGGCCGGGATTTGATCCTTGGTCCCTGGGCTGCAAAGCGAGCTCTTAATCTGTTGAGCCATCCCAGCTTTCCTGTTGTTTTGTTTTTTGACAGACAATAACCCTTTATATGAAAAAAGTAGACTATGAAACTTTCTTTCAGTTATATATTGACAAAATACTTTATTAGCTCATGACTCAGTTTTTCTACCTTTCAACTATTTAAAAAATTTTACAGGCTTTTAAATGGAACACTCATGTAAAATGGATACCCTAAAAGCATATAAAAATGTCTGAGAATCTGAGCACTAACTTCTACCTTCACTGTTATCACATGGGCCAAGCCACAAGCAGCTCTGATCTCCCTGCTCTACTCTTGCTTCCCTAAAAACTCGTCTCTTTGTGTAGAGCACCAGGGTTGATACCTTTAAAACAGAACTAAAGTAAAATCAGTGGGAAGCAATTCTAGGCCAAAAGAGCCACATGCACAAAAGCAGGGAGGTACAAAGCTACAAAGCGTAGTTGGGAAACCATGAGACTGTGGTGTTGCTAAAGCATCATGTGGAATTTGGGGACCAAGAAAGAGACAGAGAAGTTGAAGAGGTAAAGAGGGACTATATCCTGAAATTTCATATTTTCAAACAAGATGTATGTTTTAGGTGATACAAATCCATGAAATAAACTTAAGCAGAGGTGTGACAGTGTCAAGTAAGTATTTTAGAAAGATAAATCTGAGACTACAGAAGAGAACTGACTTTGGAGAGAGAAGACAGAGGGGAAAAGGATGAGATTGGAGTTATTACATTTAAGAGCTTATTGTCTGGGGAAGTGGTGCACAAACTTTTCTGACCTTAGCTCACCTAAGGAGACAAATGATGCCTCAACATACCGACTCTAGGAATTTCACTCTTCAGTATTAAAAGAATTTAGAGAAACAAAAATTTTGAGTAGAACCATATTTGTACTCCATAAGAGAATATGAGTTTAGATATACAGGGTCCAGCAGAAGTAATGCCCTTTCTTAAAATAATTTTTTTTTAATTGTTTTTGACAGAGAAAGACAGAGAGAAGGGGGAGGGCCCAGAGCAGTTTCCATAGTTGCATATCATTAGTTCTCTACTTAGTTTCATTTCACAGGGGGTAGTGAGGCTGTGCAGGGCAGGAACCAGCTGGGGCCTCCCACATGGGAAGCACGCTCTGGATGGGAGCTGAACCAGGGGTCTCCACATAGGACGCTTGCCCCAGTGAGAACCAAACTGGAGGCACAGACCCATATGCCCCAATTCAGCATATGGGTCTTCTTGGGCTGGGGCCAGGATTCGATCCTCGGGTCCTGGGGCTGCAAGACAAGCACTCAACCTACTGAGCCATCCTGGAATCCCAACACCCTTTTTGAAGTTTACCAGCTCATAAAAAGGCATGTTACTTCTGTTGGACCCTGTTTGTTATACAACAATCCCTTTAAATTTATTTGATCATCATGCAGCTCATTGACAAAACTTTCATGGCCAACTAGTAGGCTGAAGATCCTGTTTTAAAAATGATTGTGTTGTAAAAGAAATGTCTGTTATGTGGAGATAGAGAGGAAAAGGAGGATACAAAATTATTCAAGAGGTAGAATTGAAAAAAATTACCACTGGCACCTAGAAAAGTTCTTAGGGCCAGAATCAGTACTGGAAGCCACAATCTTCTCATTGTTAAATCTTAAAGTCCTACCCTAGACCACGTAAAGTAGACAAAACTGTTTAAAACTGTCAAACCCCAATCCCTGGCCTAAGGGAAAAGAACAGCTTGCAAGTGTGAGTGGCACCATCCAATGAGGGAATAAGAAAGGCCAGGGTGGATAGGATGATTCAGATTGAAATGTGCCCCAGAAAGGTGAGGCTCCCCAAGTGTCAGGGAAGGCAAGGAGGAGCCTTGAGTGTGTTGATGGCAAGAAATCCAAGTTGTTCTTGGCAGCCCTAAGTGTCAGGAGGTCCCATGACAAGCCTGGGTTAAGGAGACAGGGAATCTACTAGAAGGCAGTCCTCTTCGAGACAGGACAGAATGTTTAGCAGGTTATGCAAGCTGGTGTGTGTGGAGAATATGGAGACATGGCTTAAAGCCAGGGGGGAAAGAATCTAACACATTGGTCGAATAGCATTCAGCTTGGGAGCTGAGGCCCTTTATCAAGAAGTATTTACTGTCAGCAAGCTGTTGCATCAGAAAGCAAAACAGCACAAGTAGCAGGATTCTGGAGCATGTGGAATGTGTGCTGCCAGTAAATGGTATGTGACAACGAGGCATTTGCGGCTGTGGCATGCCATGAAGATGCACTGTGTTCTTGCTAGTTGATGGCATGCCACAGGGCCATGAGCAGGTGGACGAGAGTCCTACTCACCCGTGTCCCTCGCCTGAAGCTTGCTGCAAACTATATTGCTATCACATTTTTGTGTGGGCAGCAAGTTTTGGTTGTCTTCCTTCATCGTGAAATTTGTACATTGCCAGAAGACACTGGTTTATGCGGACTAGGTACTGCCACTCGACTCTTAAGAACCAAAGGTTGATTAATAGGCAGCACAGCTGTGACTGGTGACGTGCTCCCCACCCACCCTACATGGGCCCTGTTTTCTGGCATGCGGATGATTTGGGTCTGAATTGTCAGGGAGCGGGCATAGGAGTCCCTTAAAATTTGTAAAACCTGGTGCTGCAGAATTCTGCTCATTGAGAGGGAATAAAGTAATGCAGTTAAATGTGTTGGCTGTGGGGATTTTGATCCCTGTTCATCTCAGGCTTTGGACTCCTTGGTTGTAGAATAAAGGAGAGAATAGAACTGTTTTTGTAGAGTGACTATGAGAATTTAGGAAATAATGTTGGAAAGTGTAATTAAAAAGTCCCTGGCCCACATCAAATACTACATAAGTGACACCTACCATCGATATACATATGAGCATGATGTTCAGAACCGAGGGAAGGCCTGGCCCAAACGGTGCAGCTCCTAGTGCCGTGTCCACTCCCTGTCAGCGGGCTCCCGTCTCGGCTTTGTTCAGTTCAGGCCTGCGTGCTCTGGCCCCCCACACTTCTGTTTTACTCTTGGCAACATGAAAATGGAGTCAGAGTTGTTTCCTGGGCCTGGGAAGACGGAGTGGCTAGCACCGGTCCCTGGGGCCAGAGGCCCGGCTTTTCTGTCCGAGGTGCTGAGTCATGAGTTGCGGGTGCAGGCTCTGCTGTACTGCTGGGCTTGGCACGGCATCTGGGGAGGATTAGGAGATTGTGATCGGAACAAGACACCAAGGAGTTGCAGCTGATGTTGATAAGCAATTTGGAAGGTACTCAGAGGAGGGACAAACATGAAGATAGTCTGGAATCAAAGCGAGCACGGGCAGAGAGAGCCTGACAGCGAGTGGGGCATAAATCATGCAACTCAAAGAGGGCGAGGGCTCCCCTTGCTGCTTCTTGGGGTGCTTAAAGAAAAGTGTTGAAAGGACTTTGATTTTGACATTTAGTCAAATAAAGACATTTAAAATGTGGAGCAAGGAGATTGAGCATACATTGCTAGGAGGGTTGTAAGATGGTATGGCCACTCTGGAAAAGAATATGGCAGATTCTTGAAGAGCTGAACATGCAACTCCTATGTAACCAAGCCATTGCATCTTGGGCATTTATCCCAGAATAATAAAACTTATGTCTACACAGAAGCCTGTGCACACATGTCCTTAACAGCTTTATTCATGATAGCCATAGACTAGAAACAACTCAAAAGTCCTTCAATTGGTGAATAGTTAAACAAACTGGGGTATAACTATATCATGACATACTACTTAGCCATAAAAGAATGAACCGCTGATACACACAACAGCCTGGATGCATCTCCAGAGAATTATGCTGAATGAAAAAGGCCAATATTAAAGATTATATACTGTATGATTCCATGCACAGTATATAACATTCTTTTTTTAAGATATATTTTATTTTTTTGACAGACAGAGAGGGACAGAAGGGGGAGGGCCTTGAGCAGTCTCCATAGTTGTATGGAAGCTGGGACTCGATCCTCGGTCCTTGGGCTGCAAAAGGAGTGCTTAACCTGCTTAGCCCTCCTGGCTTCCCCTATAACATTCTTAGTAACAGATTGTAGAGATAGAAAACAAATTAGTGGTTGCCAAGGATTATGGGGTAGGGCAGGGGGACAAGAGAAGCAGCTATGTTTATAAAAGAGTGCCATGAGGGCGGGGG